>LN483356.1:0-231605 GCA_900002565.1 Culicoides sonorensis | reverse complement strand
ATCATAGGTATAACTGCCTCTGCAGGCAAGAACGACGCACCTACATTTTTGGTCAAAATGACTTTATGATGAAAAAGCTCATTTAAGATCATATCAAAGCAGTTGGCTTCGAAAAAAAAAAAAATTTGTTCTACGAAGTCTGAGTTTTGATGGCTCGATTTTCGCAGTTTTCGAGAAATTGCATGTTAAAACGACGCATATTCATATTTGCAGGCATAAAAGACGCATATCATATAAATATCTATATTTTCAAGCCCATTACAAGCTAAATCCGACTTATCGAGAATAAGGGTAGTGGCCTTCTGGAACCTAACTTAGTTTGGAGTCATTAGGTGAAATACTTGCAACCATTAAAGCCCTAGAAAACTGAAATTGATTAGATAATAATTGGCTTCTTTTAATTGTAAGATAAGTCGGTATGCAAAGCCGAGATTTAGATTAATCTTATAATATTTCAAATATCTGTTCGAAAGCTTAGTAATACAATGAATTGAAGCTGATGGGTCTAATGGAAAATTCAAATAGAATTCGCCAGAATTCTCTACTATCTGTATACACATCAACGAATGTAGCTTAGAAAAATTTGTCAGAAAACCCTAAAATCGACCAAAATTATGAAAATTATGAGACACCTCAGTGCCATCTGGAGGGTCCAAACTAATACCTAAACTAATTGTGGTTGAAAAATTGAAGTCTCTATCAACACCATTGTCTTTGGGGAAAAAACCGACCAAATCTCCATTAAAAGCCCTCTCAGATCCATCGGGGTTTCAAATCAAGTAAAAAATAATCTGTAGAATTGGAATCACTTTCGATTTAAATACGATTTATATTTCCTAATAGCTCTCATATCGCTTCGGAACAATCATTTTCTTACAAATTAAGAAATTATATTCAAAAACTTATCAAACAAAGAATAATCCTCAGAGCCCGCTTGTCTTTTACGAATTTTGGAGCAAAAAAACTTATAAACATTAATATGAGCACACAAATTCATAAAATCGTTCAAATATTTACATTTTAACGAGAAGTTTATAGAAATTGGTAGAAAAAACATTGATATGCGTCTTTCTTGCATGCAACGTCCTTTTTGCCTGCAACATTTTAACAAAAATATTGCAGGCAAGAACGACTTTTTCAATTTAAGCCTAATAAGGCTCATGAAAATGAAAAAAAATTCTTACAAGTTTTAAAGGATAAAGTATAAAACCATTGATTTCCAAAAATATAAAATAGAACTTGAGCTACAGAGCAGAAACTGATCAAAAATACAAAACTGTAAATATCTCAGTTTGTAGTTTTTGTAGGTGCGTCGTTCTTGCCTGCAACGGCAGATAAGTTATTATAATTATACGTATATGTATAGATAGCGGAAAAATTATAACGCGTAAAATATAAGGAATTATACCATGCATAAAGTAAAAGTTAAAGCACGTATATGTCAGAGAATAAATAGCGCCAAACTAACTTTACGGCAATTAAATGAACTAACACAAATTTTTCTATTATATGAATGACTAGTTTCGAAAATGAGGATGTATAGCGCCAATCTAACATTTTATACTGATTTTTTCGCGTGTATGGGATGTCATTTACGTGCTTAAAGACTTTAGCAACGTCTCTTTAATCAGATTTGTTATGTACCAGGATCTCTAATTGATCTAGATTCAGAATTATGGGGCACCTTTTTAAGCCACCACCCAGACCATCAGTGGGGCTCATTTTCTGCGCCTGTTAGCATTACCAGAGGGTCTTACGTGTCATCCTGTCATTAAAGTAGTCGTCATCTTTCAAGCCTGTTATTCTAATTTAGTAGAAAAGAAATTCGATTTTGATTCAACCTGGTCAAAAAGTGTGTACTTTTTAATGATGATGATGAACGATGTAGCTAAAAATTGCTGACTTCAATAGCTTTTCTAAATCCCTAAATATCCAAGGGCTTCTATCTATTGCTGCCCGCTTGAGTCCGATTCAGAAGAGAACATTTCAATCCAACTAACAGCCTTTCATTGTTCATACAACTGACTGATTCAAAATCGGCTTAACGGTGAATTTTTATTTGATTATTTGTTAAGAATTAAATGACCGAAAAAAAAGCTAAATTAGCAAAAAAAAATTAAATCAATAACTTATGAATATAACATATTTGAGGCTGCATAAATTTTTATCAGTAAAAGATTCTAGTATTTAATCAAAATTTACACGCAACACATCAAAACTTATGAAGATGTTGACCGAAAATTCCACAATTACGCAATTATTTAAATTGTCATGTCATTTAATAAATGTAAAAATTGTCTTCACATGTATTTTAAACAACCAAATATGTGAACCTATTAACAAGAAAAGTTTTCAAAAAGTAGACAAAAAAGACCAATTTTTACGATCCAATTACAACTTTGATGCATTTAAGACATTAAACTGATAACAAACAGCAACATTAGCCATAATATTAAAATATTTAACAAATAACTATGTCCTACATGTGTCTGCTCATGTATTTTCGTCATTAAATGTGTGAACTAAATATTGCATTGTTCTGATTGTTGTTAACAACTTCCTTGAATTTTATAAATTGTACATTTAAGTATGTGGTGTGTGGCATGTCTGTTATCTTTCATCATCATTGGTATGCCACTGATGATGGTTTTTATGTTTCAAATAACTTTTTTATTTTATAATTTTAATACAGTGAGTTTTTAAAAGTTAACATCAGTCTTTGTTGCTCTTTATGACTCTTCGTTAGTCTTTTTTATGACTCTTTATTGACCTCAATGACTCTTTGTGCATCTTTCATAGTCCTACCCAGTCCTCTTAACTCCTGATTTATCTTTATTACTCCTGATTGATCTTTATTGATCTTCATTAAACCTTGATTTGATTTTTTTTCAAATTCATGACTCCTCATGACTCTTCATGACTCCTCATGACTCTCCATGACTCTTCATGACTCTTTATGACTCTTTATGACTCTTCATGACTCTTGATTGATCCTAAATTTTTTTTTAATTTTTTTTCAAAGAGTCAAAAAGAGTAATGAAGATCAATAAAGTTCAATAAAAATCATAAATGATCGTAAAAATGTGGAATTTTCATTCATTGAACACTTTTATTCAAATTTATTGATTTTTATTGAACTTTATTGATCTTCATTACTCTTTTTGACTCTTTGAAAAAAAATTAAAAAAAAAATTTAGGATCAATCAAGAGTCATGAAGAGTCACAAAGAGTCATAAAGAGTCATAAGGAGTCATGAAGAGTCATGAGGAGTCATGAAGAGTCATGAGGAGTCATGAATTTAAAAAAAAAATCAAATTAAGGTTTAATGAAGATCAATCAGGAGTAATAAAGATAATTCAGGAGTTAACAGGACTGGGTAGGACTATGAAAGATGCACAAAGAGTCATTAAGGTCAATAAAGAGTCATAAAAAAGACTAACGAAGACTCATAAAGAGCAACAAAGAATGATGTTAACTTTTAAAAACTCACTGTAGTAAAAAGAATGAAAATGAAGATTGTTGCATGTTCTTGACATTCCCATCGATGGTTATCTTGAAAAAGTTGCTTGAAATTACCATTCAATTACACATTTTTATGTTACAGAACAAAAAAGCCACATGTTAAATATAGTTTTTATTTTACAACAACATAATT
Organism: Culicoides sonorensis; assembly: GCA_900002565.1. Taxonomy (NCBI): domain Eukaryota; kingdom Metazoa; phylum Arthropoda; class Insecta; order Diptera; family Ceratopogonidae; genus Culicoides; species Culicoides sonorensis. The sequence continues at coordinate 227,950 of LN483356.1, read as the reverse complement.
AAGGGAAATTCAAGAGGAAGGGAAAATTTTCCATTTTATTGAAATATTAATTAAAACTCGTTTATTTAAATATATTTTTCATTGTACTTTGGGTAAAATTTATTGTAAACTCTTTACATTTTATTTAATGGTAGTCGTAAGAATGTTAGAGATAAAATTGCAATTGCAGCATCAATAATTTATTGCACTTAAAAAGCTGTTAAAAATATCCATCTTTTGAAGGATGTACTTGACGTGGATTTTTGTGTAAGCAGCATAATGTTTTTAAAAATAAATAAGATAAAATAAATTCTGCAACTTAAAATCGTACAAACATATATTTTTTTAGAATGAAAATTCAAGAGTTTACTCTAAAAATAAAATGTTGTTTCTTGCATTGCCTCCACTTGAAAATTTTCATCTTTTCTGCATTTGTGTATAATAATGATAATACTTTTAATCGTATAAACTGGAAATTTAAAGAAAAACAGACATGAGTTCAAATTGACAAGGGGAGTTGTTTAAAGGTGATTGAAAAATTTATCTTGAAAAGAACCAAATGCATAGTGATTGTTGACGAACTTCTCCATTTCATTGATATTGAATCGTATCGTCACTAACTTTTTTTTTGCTTTTTGTGATTAGGCTCAGGGTTTAGGTACTAAAAACATGACCAAAAATTATTAAAAGTCTTGAAAGAACGATTTTATCAGTATCTATTAAAAGTTCTCTTAAGAATATACTGGAACTACACGAATCAGAAGGCTTTTGAGCTTAACCGTTACATGTCAAAATGCACTTTTCTTAACCGTCAAGTGATTAGAATTTTGATGAAATGTATTTTGTAACTTTCATTGAAATTAAAATATCTCGTGAAAAAAAACTTCCCTTGTCAAATAAAAGAAGAATACAATGTCTTGAACAAAATTTACGTAAATAGGGCGTAAACATAAACTCTAACAATATATTTTTTGAAGAGGAGGAAACTGTAATATTTTTTGATAATTTCTATTTTGTTATATAAAAATAAATATTCGATTGAGAGTGCATTTGAACAACAAATACTTACGCTTATTATAGAAAAAAAAAACAACAAAAACCGGTTGAGTTACGATTGTGTAAATTCTCTCATACATTCTCTTGTGCATCAGCTTGATTACTTATTTTATTCATTATTAATTCAAAATTTGTAAAAATAGTTGAATGAATGGGCAATGATTTCTGATTAAAATACGCCTTTGAATGGGGAATTTGAGGGTTAACATTAACCACATGTTACCTAGAAAACTAGGAGATAAAAAATCAGAATCTTCTATTTTTGAACAACTGTGAACTTGAACTCATTTAAATACCCCTCATATACAAGTTCGTACAAGCCTACGCACTAACACACTGAAATGCACTTTCTCATATTATTCATGATTACGGTCTCCCCATTTTTTCGACTTATTATCAATGAATATTAGACTTGAATCTCTCAGACTATTAATTGTCTATTACAATTTACTCAAAACTCTCACCAATTGACGAAATTGAATTCATTTAACTTTTTATTATAATAATTCAAAATTCGCTTAACAAGAAATTAATTTAATTAAAATATTTTTGATTTAATTTAAGTTCATTATTTTTTTTTCACACTTAAACAGCTGTTCTTCAATTAAAATAGAAATAGTTTAATGTAAACTTATCTTCACCTTTATAGTGAGACAGATCATTGTACAAACATTTTGATAATAAAAATTGATTAATATATGTGTGTAAGTGTCTTCTCTTATCTTTGCATCAGACGAGTTAAGATAACTGTCAAATGATTATTTGTTCAATTTAAAACCAAAATGTAACACAGTCTTCATACAAACATCATTCATTTTACATGTCACATCAATAAGAAGAAAAAGAAGTAAATTCAATTACAATGGATCGCATCACCGGGATCAATCGTAAAACGATGCTTAATATTTTTCCACTGTTATTTGGAGTGAGTGCTTGGCTGGGTATCTATGCAACGTTTCTGCAAATGCCAATTATTGTTAAAAAAGCACCTGAAGGCTGGAGTTTACCGTCATTTGTTGTGGTTTTAATACAAATTGGCAATATTGGTCCTTTACTTTACACAATGCTACAAAAATATCGTCCAATCAAAGATTCATATTTGATTTATTTTATGTTAAGTGTGGGATTGAGTGGTGCACTCTTATTTTCCCAATTTTATGATGTGACTGTTAATATATTTGATGTTGAACGTAGTTTGCCATTACTTGGATCTGTTTTGATGTTTTCACTTATGGCATGTACGAGTTCAGTTCTGGTAAAATGATTATTATTTGAAATGTTGTAAGCAAACCTCATTTTAATTTTAATTGCAGTTCATGCCATATATGGGTCGATTTCAAGAAGGATACTTGGTTAGTTATTTTACTGGAGTAAGTTTTGGTGGTTTAATTTCCAGTTCAATTACTTTGTTGCAAGGAATTGGCAAAGAAGAGAAAATCATTTGTCACAACCATACAATGGAAATAAATGTGACTGATATTTCACCTGAACCACAAGAAGAACCAAATATAAGTGTGGCAACATTTTTTTTAATTATCAGCTGTATTTTCCTCATCAGTAGTATTTCATTCTTCCTGATTGATACACTGAAAATATTTAAAAATGAGTATGCAAATGTTGTAATTAGGTATGGTAATGACTACACATTTAATCAAGAGGAAGTGAGTATAAATGCAGGTACTGGAACGGAAAATAATGAGAAGAAAACTGAGAAATTGAAAAAATTGTCTTCAATTAATTATCAGAATTTAATGTTACTTACCGGATTAATATCAGCTATATTTAACGCAATTATTCCTGGCGTGTTATCTTATGCAACTTTACCATTTGGCACACATACTTATCACTACACTATCACATTTGTCTATATTGGTGAGCCATTAGCTTATATATTTGGGAATTTTATACCACATTCAAGTATAAGAATTGTATGGAGCTTAGCAACATTTGCAATCATTCCATGCACGTATATCATGATAAATGCTGTAATGAGTCCATTTCCACCTTTATTAGGGACATTAATTGGATCGATTTTAACGGTAAGCTTAATTTCAATTTGAGTAACAAAAAAAACCTTTATATTCAATTTTTTTTTTCAGATTTCTTCATGGGTAATTGCAAAAATCTGTTACGCATTCATCAATTTATCATTAATGAGCATATTCCGTGCACAAGGAGGGAAAAGTTTAGTCCGACTTGGTGGTTACACCCAAATCGGTTCCTTTCTTGGATCTGTATTCATCTTCAGCTTAGTTAATTTTACATCAATTTTTAAACAATATGATCCATGTTCGAGTTGATACAAAAAAAAAACAATGATACAATAATTTTCCCAGTCTCATGATGTTCCGATGATTTATAAATTGGATTTTCATTCAATTTCATCCACAAAATTGTTACTAAATTTAATAAAAATATAAATGTGAGGGAGAAAAAAAAACATACAAAACACATCAACATATTGATGTTGTTTATCAGATCTGTAGTATCGTTACAATTTTACTACTTCACCAAAAAAAATACACAAGATTTTTTTTTTATATTAAATCAACGTACGATTGATATAAATAGAGAAGAAGAAAAAACAAAATTGGTGTAACAAAATTTCGAGAGTATTGTAACAAATAATAATAATAAATATGGAGAAGTTGAGTGACAATACACCACAAAATACTTATTATCCTTATTTTTCCTTATTTTTATTATTAAGGTCATGTACGATAGACATGATTTCAAGTATGAAAAAAAAGTATATTGTTGTCATCATCTTTTTTTTTGATACGAAAGTGACTTTTACTTTGTGCATTGAAAGAAAAAACCGAAGTCGTCGTGTTTTTATTAAAATATATTAGGATTACACTGTCAAACACGGCGAGGGTCATATCAATCTGATGGGAAATCCTTTTGGGGTCTGAAAGTACTTCATAAACCTTGAACTTTCCCGTTTACAGTTTGGCGCTAGGACATCTAGTTTTTTTTTAATAATTTTTTTAAATTTTGAAGATTTCCTCTTATATTTACTATGTAATTTTTCTTAGTTGTATTAAATGATGATGAATAATTTTCGTTGATTTGAATTTTTTGTTGAATATTTTGCAATATGTGACTTAAAATGATATTAGATTTATTTAGTTTAAAAATTTTAACATACTTTAGACCAATTTTAAAGCGAATTTTCTTCGAAAACATTGGAAAATCATATAATTTCTCAGTGTTTTCTAAATAAACCATTAACAAAATTAATAAATTTTTATAAAAATGTGTACTAATTACGAATCACTTAAATAAAATCTTAACATTTTTTGGAAGGCATTCGGTAATTACATGATTTTTAAATTTTTTCGAAGAAAATTCGCTTTAAAATTGGTCTAAAGTATGTTAAAATTTTTAAACTAAATAAATCTAATATCATTTTAAGTCACATATTGCAAAATATTAAACAAAAAATTCAAATCAACGAAAATTATTCATCATCATTTAATACAACTAAGTAAAATTACATAGGAAATATAAGAGGAAATCTTCAAAATTTAAAAAAATTATTAAAAAAAACTAGATGTCCTAGCGCCAAACTGTAAACGGGAAAGTTCAAGGTTTATGAAGTACTTTCAGACCCCAAAAGGATTTCCCATCAGATTGATATGACCCTCGCCGTGTTTGACAGTGTTATTAAAAGGTATTCATCCAAGTTTTTTTTCCTGTATTATCCTGTTGTGGAAGTTGAAATTCATTTATTTTGATATGAAAGTAATTTGATTCAATGACAATACAAAATTGAAGTAACAAGTGCGTATTCAGTGCTTTTTGAATTAAAATTAAGGGTAATATCAGTACTTTCAATCGTATCTTAAAGGCTTTTCGCATCTTTAACTCTAAAATAAAACTGAAAATCGGATATTTTTCCATTCCATCGGGTGATTTTTATGTCATTTATTTATATTAATATTTATTTTCAGGGTATTTTAACTATAAAAAGCTCCATAGAATTGATTTTAACAGATGGACTTAAGAATCAGGCTCTGGAACAGTGAAGAATTAGTCAAAGCCTTTCGCATACTAAGTCTTGTCGAACGTTTTAGACGCAAATTCAACGATCTTTTTCTAATCAAGAGTCTATCTTGGATATAGGAATCTAGTTTGGATGCCGGCCTTCCAAATTGACATTGATCGAATTGAGTTAATTCAAAAACAATTTCTATTGTTCTGATTTCCAAACCTGGGTTGGAAGAAGAGGTTTCATTCACTTCCTTATAGGCATCGACTCAACCTGATCAACATGCTGACTTTACGAGATCGTCAAGTGATCGCTTGTTGCACTTTCTTTCAAGACATCACAAATAAGAACATAAACTCCGAGTTTATAAAATCAAAATTCGAAAAAAAGGATCATAATCATAATAATGACCTCCGAGTGAAAGGAGTCTTCAATGTCTGCACAGTGACCTTGACGTCACGTCCTCAAAAACATATACAATAATATATTAAGGTTGAAAATCATTTTATGTAATTATAAGTAATGAAGTCTTTTTTTGACGAAATAAAAAAATAAATAAGCCATTTTCGTATGTTTGCAAGTCAAATCAAGAATCACAAGTCTTCTATTCAAAAATGAATGCCAATCAGCTCCTGTTCAAGAATCGTGCATAAAAGTTTAGATATGGTCAAAATATTCTTTTCATAAAAATTATTTCTTTTAATTTTCCAAATTTTCGATCTCATCTTAGTCTCTTAACTCCATTGAAATGCACTTTTTGGAATCGTCCAGTGAAACTAATTTCTCATATTTTTATATTTAAAACTTCAGAAAATCCGTTTTTGTTCTGATAAAAAAAAATTTTCAATATAACAAGAAAACTTTAAATTTTCCGCTTTTTACATCACAGATTTCCATAATAAAAGTAGAAAATGTAAACATAAATTCGACATCAAATAAAGCTTTAAATCTAAAAATATCGTCGAAAGTTTATCTTCTATATTTAGAAAGCAAGAAAAAAAACTCATGCAATTTCATACAATTTTTTTTAAAAATATCTTATGAATATAAATGATTCTTTACAACTTTCATTGCGATTTCATTATTTTTTTTTTTATTATTAACATAACAACAACGATGATGAAGGCAAAAAAAAGATTATTATAATAAAAATAATCATAACAATATGTTGATATGATAAACTGACACAGAGCCTCATCTCATAAATGTGTCAAGTGTAAAATAACCACGAATCATGATTGTAATATAAAACATATGATTAAATTTCATGTATAAAAGAGAGAAAAAAAAATCCTTTTTATCATTATTATTATTAAATGTTGGTGTTTGATATTCCTTGTACGAGGAAAAAACCAGTTTAAATTATTTCGCCTATAAATGTTGGTATGAAATGAATTTTCTAGTTAATATTATCTCATAAGTGGTTCTATTTATTTTTTTTTTCTTTCCGCGTTATGGGTTTTGATGCGTCTCGAGTTTCATTCAAAAAATAAATACACTTACCCACAGACATACAGAGCTATTTTCCCTTATTCATTTATATAAATTTATCTTTTGATCTAGTGTGACATGGAATACACTCGTGATATAAATTCACATGAGACAAGGCATCATCATATCAGTGAGATTTAACTTATCGTCGTTTCCTCTTATTTTATGTGTGTGTGTATTTTGCATAATGTCTCCATTATTTTTTATAATGTTTGTTTACGCTTTAATTTGAGCAAATAATACGCGTATTTCATGCGAATCTAATCATATATATTAAAAGAATTATGCAAGTCCTCGATTTTGACATTTTGTTGGGAATTTTTTAAGCAGTTCGTTTTGTCTATCAGAAAAACTGTCTCATACAAAATTTCAATCCATTCGTAGAGGAATTAGAGTGGCCGGCATAGCCGGCCAAATTTCCGATAGCTTTTATTTGTAATATATTTTAAAGCGTCGCCTCATTTCAATTCGTCATTTGTCAAATCGCTAAAACAATGCCTTATTTAAGCTTAAACTATTTAATTTTATTCTTAAAAATCAATAGTGGTGCCTTTATATAACGTGAGAACTGTTTTAGTCTTGCCGGGTCTGCCGTTATTCTGCTGGGTCTGCCGTTAGTCTGCTGGGTGTGCCGTTTGTCTGCTGGGTGTGCCGTTCGTCTACTGGGTCTGCCGTTCGTCTGTTGGGTTTGCCATGTGGGTATATGCTGCGTCCGCCGAGTTTGTACTTCAGTGTGGGTGTGTGAGTGGGCTTCCGAGTCTGGTTTAAATTGTAGGAAAAATGTCCCAAAATTGATTTTTTTGTTAAAATAAAAAAAAAATACAAGTACAAATAATTTAATGATGAAAATTAAATATAGAAATGGAAAACTTATGTTTACATTAAATCTGGGTTATAACTGTACCGAATTTTGTAATAATTTTAACATTTTCTCTCTCTCATACAATATTTATTTATTATGTTATTCATTGGAAAAGGGATCGCTTAAAGCCTTAAAGTTTTTGTTTGAATTGTAAATATTGTGTTAAAATAAACGAGATTTACAATCGCACGGTGTCAAAACGACCATATTTTATGGATTTCATTCATATACTCTCTGTTGTGATATATTTTCACTGAAGGATTTATTAGATTGACGCGCGTTCAAATGTATATAAAATAATAATAATAATAAATGAAAAGCATAAAGAAAAACGTGTAATGTTGTGGTGGAATGATAGCTTCTTCTACTTCATCTTCTGCTATTTTGTATATTTTTAAGATTGCTTTTATATGTTTTTATTGTGTATATTATGCTAAATCTATGACGGTTATGTGTTGTAAATACATATATTGCAAAAGATGCTGCTGTTTTATGTGATAACTGCAAGTTCAATATGTGTGAGAGTTTGTGGGAAATTTTACTACATTTGATATTAAAATATAGCAAAAAAATACTATTGAATCGATACCCTGACGAAAATATGCGTTTCAATATTAAAATTCATTCGTCTTGAACTTTGCAAACCCAGAATTGGTCTAAACTCTTGATGGAATCTCCTTTTAGGGAATTGTACGGTGCAGTGGTAAGCGTGTTGGACAATCGATCTTAAGGTTTGCAGTTCGATTCTCACTTTGGTCATGAAACTTTACAATCTCAAATGTCCCTTTTTCCGGCTACTCAATTTGAGTTTAAGCTTAGATAAAGAAGACGACTGCTTGGGATGACAGGAAAAAAGCTAAGGCACTAGGATGATGATAACGCGTAGGCACAATGGGCCCGTCTGATGGTCTGCGTGCAGGCTTAATAGCGGCCCTAAAAATTTGATCTGATCTGATCTTGATAGTAGCCTTGAAAGTACTTTCAATTAAAGTTTTTTTTACCAAGAAAGCCGATTTAAATATTCAGTACCAAATGTTACTGCAAAAAATCAAAATGAACTCAGTTTTACACAATTTCCTGCCACAGGGTATTAAAAATATAATAAAAATGAAGAAGAAACGATACAGATGCAAAAAAGATCTATTTTTTTATGTGTACAAAATGTGTAAAAATGAATGAATGTCTATATAAAGCCAAAGTGGATTTTCCGTTAAATCCTATATAGACTTTATTAATGGCTTAGAAACTCACAACAAAGCCATACTTTGCATTGTTTGTAAAAATATACACTGAATTTACATAAAAAGAAATAAATTTAACACGTAGATACTAAACTGATAGAATCTGTGCGAATCCTCTATGAAATGATGAGCCTACATGAGCTTCTGCTTGTCTTTATTTCATTTCATTTCATAACCTTGTACTTACATTTTTAATGGTTATTTTTTTATCTTAATTTATTATTATTATTCTTATTGAATGCTTTTGCTGTTAAAAGTGTTATTTGAATGTAGAAATTTTAATGATTTGATGTGAGAAGTCTAATATTAAAATGACTTAATGTTACACTTTCACATTTTTTTTAACAGATTCAATTTCAATGATTCATAAACTTTTTTTTTGCAAGAATTTAACACAAAAAATTTTAAATAGACAAAATTTTTTTAGGCATACTAACACGTTTTTGTAAAATAAATAGATATTAAACGAGAAACACACTCATAATATTGGAAAAATTTATAAACTTTCAAAGTACTGTATTAAATTTCATTTTAAAAATCACCTTGAAGCATTTTTTGCCGAACGCCTCGTTTTTTTTTGTCAATTTTTTTTACATCATACCATAAAAACAACATATTGCCAAACAAAAAACAGAACAATAAAGTTTTTTTAAAAGGAAAATTCAATTTAATGTTATAATCACCATTAAATGGAGTTGAAGGAGGCAATTCGATGGCGGATCGTCATTTTTTTTATCAGGAGTTGTGTTGAGCTGTAAGTTTCAAACATCACTTATTAGATTTCGGGGCTCAATTTTGTTCGTTTTTAGATGATTTATAAACGATCGGGTTTTGTAGTCACTTTCAAAATCTGCTTCTAGCACCTTGGGGTGGTTTAATGGTAAGTATTAAGCTCACTTCACCTTAAATATCCTTTTTTCGCTTAAAATTATGAACATAAATCATTTCAATCAAATGAGCTCTAACGACTCAATAAATGCAAAAATGCGCTTAAAATGATCATTTTTAAGTATTTTCCATGTTTACTTCGATACTTTATTGAATTTTTTTTTTGTCATGGTAAATTCAATACATTTACATAAAATGACGACAAATTATGTGAAAATGCTTAAAGCAAATTGTATGGTTATTGTTTCCTGGATAATTTTCCAAGAAAATCGTCCACCAGGTATCCAAATTTTTGTCCTTTTTTTGCATTGAAAGCTTTATTTCATCAAATTTATGCAAAAACGTGTAGTTAAATGTCAAAAGTACACACAAAACAGATTGGATTTCAACGAAAAAATTATAAATATGATAAAAATTTTATTATTCAGATAAATATGATTTTTTAAATAGAAAATTTTACAAATAAAATGGAATTTAATTTAAATTAACAAATAATTTGACATCATAAAATGAAAAATTTTGAATTGTATTTTTTTTATTAAATTTATTTTGAAATGACAAAAATAAAAAACAAACCGTCTGAGTAATTTCCTTTTGATTCGTATTATATAAAAGAAAGAATGTGACAATTTGAAAACATTCTTATCCTTCTTTTGTCTAGACAATCAATTACGAATTGAATCATCTTTCAAAGTAATGTATTTTATTTCATTTTATTTGAATGCGACACGCTTTTCATGTTCTAACAGTAACAGGAAATTAAATAAAATTTGTAAATTTTACTGTTTGTCTTAATTCATTCAATGATTTAAATAAAACTTTTGATTTTATTTTATAAAACATAATATTTTTGTTTATTTTTAGTGTGGGAATGTTTGAAAATTGCTCAAATCATTATTTTCTATTTCCGTGAACTTTTTATTTTTCTTCCTGTGTAAAAACTCTTTGAATAAAATGTTGAATTGTTAACTTTCAATAACAATCCTACTGTTACTCGTTTCTTGTTTGAAATAATAATAATAAACATGAATATTCGAGTGAATACAGAAAATAACTTGAAGTGGTCTTTTTCAAAAGTTTATTCAAAATTATTTTGAAAATTTTATATACTCCAAAACTTATGATTTTTATTATTATTTTCTTTTTCTTGGGTTGAGTAAGAAATTCAATTTTCATGATTTATTCAAGTGTACTGTGAAAATTGTTACTATTCAAGTGAATTTTATTTGAAACTTGTTTTCTTACTTTTTATTTTTTCTCAGTGAGATACAAATTATTTGTATAAAAAGAGCGCATTCGTTGATAAAAAATGTGCTTGTTAAAATTCACATTGTAAGGCATTTCTCGACGATCAAAGAAAGAATCATTTCAATTCTCTCATAATAAAGGGAAAATTTAAAAAAATAGTAATACTGGGAAGTTTAAAAAAGTGCAATTCGATGACATATAATAAAATTAAGTTTTACTGTGAAATATCAATAAATGTAAATTTTTTAATAGGAAAATAAAAAAAACTGTCATTTTAATTTCTTTGGAAAATTTTTAAATTTTGCTATTTTGAAAACTTTCGGAAATTTTTGTAAAATAGAACATTCAAGGAAAATTTTGAATTTAGAGCTTTTGTCCACTTTCAGGCTCTTAAACTCAGTTCCTGAGCCCAATCTCAAATCTAATGAGTTCATTTTGGTAAGCTCCTCGATCCAACAAAACCAATCTGAAATTTTTCAAATTTTTAAACCGTTTTTTAACGTTAACGGTTTTCAGGCTCTGCAGCCCAATCCATGAGCCCAAGCTCAAAACTAAAACTGAGGTTAAATTTAAGAACTCCTGGCAGTGCCGGATGTAGTGCCGTCGAGAAAATAAGTAAATGACGATTTACCTACAATCGTGCTTTTAAGGTATGAGTTTAATTCAATCATATGTGAGCTTTTTAGGAAAATTTCATGATCTTCTTATATTACATTCAAAGTTCATTTCACACCTACTTGTTTATTTACAAAAACATTCATTTTTTTATTTCATAAAATATTGTCACACGTGTTAACATACAAAAGATTTTTTTTTTGTGTAATATTATTATTAATATCATTTTATTTTTGTTCAATGTAGTGTAGAAACGACCGGGATAATTCACATTCCAAATCACACAAACACACACACACACACACACACAAAAATACACGCGCGCAAATGTATGTGAAAAGAAAAACACAAAATTTATATTAAAAAAAAAAAAATAAGTTCATATTTTTGTTCATATTTGCCTTGTTCAATGTTATGTGAGGGAAAAATTAACATTATTTTTGTGAGTATTTTTATCATACATTTGTCTGAATATAGTTAAAAAAGGCACCTACTGACATACATATGTTGTGAGATAAGGTGTGTGTGAGTTTGCGTTTTTAGTTGTAGTGAGAGAGTGAAAACGAGAAAATAAAGGAACAAAATAAAAATGGTCCATGTCATGGTGAATCCACACGCATTGTTAAGACAATTTCAAGGGGAAAATCCGAACTTACCGGAAATTGAACAGCGCAACCGCTGATTTTCGTTGAAACATTTGTTCAATTAAACTTCGCAAGGAGCAGAGCTTTCAAGACCGAATTTTATAAACACACACACACACACACATTTTGTTGATACTACGATTGTGTTTTTTATTATAGTAGGTCATGAAAAAATGTGGTGTGACACTACTAGCACATTATTTGTTTGATTGTGCATGGACTCACATGCATTTTATTTTTAATACATTTTCATTTTTTTTTCTCGTATAAATAAATATTTTAATGAAAGGTTTCAAGTTTCCCTTACAAAATTCAATTATCTGTTTTTTTTTATTATTAATCGTATTTCCGTTTTCACTCACTATTATTGTGCACAAATTGTTTTAAAGTAAAATTTATTGTTTTCCAATATTCTTTTATTTTTTTTTCAATTTTCAATTTTCCATTATTATCATTACATTTTTTTCATTTCATTTTATTTTAATGTACCTGGTTTATCGCATCTCTCTCATTATTTTCATTTCAATTTAGAGTTGGGTACATCGCGTGTTGAAAATAACATTCATTTTTATTTTATACTACTTTTCACATAAATTAATTTAATTTGCGTTGAAATAATTTTGTCGCAATGACTGGTATTGTATGAATTTTATATGGAAAAAAGAGAGACGATGGTTGTTTAAATTGTTCAGTTTCATCTTTTTTTTGTGACACAGCAGGATAGCAGACTGAGGTAACATTTTAAGTTGCGGATAATGTACCAAGTGTATTTTAATATAATAAGTACCTTAATATGCATTCCATTATGCTACTTTTGTCACTGTGAATTTGTACAACTCATAAATCTCCTTTGTCTCTTTTATTTTATTTACCTGCTTGTTCTTATGGGATTTGACACTCATTTTTAATTTGTTAGTGTTTTTTTTTGTTTAAATTAAAGGTGGATAAAAAAAGAGACGTGGAAAGGAAAATTCATTGTAATTTCGAGAAATTAAACTGAAATGCGAAGCGCGCTATTCCAGCTAATTAATTTGTGATGGAAGACGATTCTTGACCCGATTGCATGCCAAACACCCATACTACGAATTTCTAAATTATTTCTTCTTACATCCATAAAGTACACTCAAAACAATGTTAATTTCATTTATTTTTCTCATTGAAACACTTCAACATACATTTCCTATACAAAGATCCACGCATAATTTTCATTATCCACAAATCCTGACAACAATGAAAACAAAAAACTACACATTAAAAAATAATCACATTGTCGGATGAAGAAAAAATTTTCCTCATTCTATGCTTTAACTTCCGTTTCCTCAACAATTCATTCATTGTCTCAGGCTCATTTCCATTGTTTACAGTTAGAATGTTGTTGTTGTGTCCACACGCATTTCAATTGAATTTCAAAACAAAACAAAAAAACTTGGTAACTCCTTATACATTATTATTATTATTATTCTTTTCAATGAAGCAAATTGCGTGATGTATCCAATTCAATTATTGTTTTTCATTTTCTTTCATGAAAATTATCGAATTTCTTGTTTTTTCTTCAAATTAATGTAATTGAAATAAAAATTGAGGTTGTTTTCACATTAAATTTTTAATGTAATTATCGGTATTAGAATAAAAGTTGTTTATTGAAATGAAAAAAAAGGTGCTTCAACACCTGCTGAAAGTGGAAAATTAAATTTTGGTGTTAATTAACATAAATTTTGTTTGTAAAATAAAATATAAATATATATTTTATAATATAAAATAATATAATATATATAAAAAATTTGTAATAATAAAACATTAATTACTTGCGGACATTTCATTGTGTTTTTTTTGCTACTCATAACTAAGCTTACTTAAAAACTAATTGCTTATGTTAAAAAAAAATAATTTTCATATCTAAAGGACATGATATGGGGAAAAAAATACGAAATTAAACAATGGAAAAAAACTGCATGATTTTAGGAACTACATTAAAGAAAAACTGAGTTGTTTTTGTTTAGAGCAAATACAAGAAAAAATAGATAAACAAAATATATAATAAAAAAACAGCTACAAGCAACAATTTTTAATTAAAATTTTTTTAGTTTTTTTTTATTATATTAATTCTCTTTAATGTTGTATCATGTCAAATAAATTTACGACGGGGTCATCAACCTCATTTTGTTCTAAATTAAATTTGTACTTTTTTTCAATTGAATTTTGTTTTTTTGCATAAACTGACAATAAATTCGATCAAATTACTTTTTCACAAAAGTTTGAATATTCATTCAATATTTTTATCGAGACAATAATGTGCTTGAATTTTTTTGATGTTTTCTCACCCTTAAGCGTTTTTTCTTGAACAAAGTAAAATAAAGTATTTTCTCATATTTGTCAATCATTGTTTTGTTTTTATTTATTTTTCTTTTGAGGATTTTGTTGTCTTTTTTTATATTTCGTATGAAATTGAAGAAAAATTGAGTATTTTAATGTCATTAAAATCATTTCGAATGGTTGCCCAAATTTAATCTTAAAATACCAGTTTCATTAAATTCATAATTCTGAATTTCAGTGGCGGATTGGCCATACGGGTAATCTGGCAAATGCCCGAAAGGCCGCAGTCGATCGTCTTGTAAAAGTTAAGTTTAGCGTAAATTTAAAAAAAAATCATACATACAATCTGGCCGTTAATAATTTTTAATCCGCCCTTGTTCTGAAAAGAAGCATCCTAACCCTTTCCTTCCCAGTGAGGGAGCAAGGATTTCAAAATGGCCATGTAAGTACGCTTATTATTTTAAGTTGAATTTGCTTTTAACTTCTATTTTCAATAATTTCTTGCACAAAGTGAAACCCAATTTATTCGTTATTATTTTTATTCTTTTTGTTTTTTGGTTTTGAGAAAAAAAGCTGAAAACAAAAATAATGAACAGATAAAACTTTTATTACCCCGTTACTGTTTCTCTTTAATAAACTTTTTAAGTGTATTTCGTAAGAAAAATGCACTATAACAGACGATTTGTCGGATTAAATTCGACCATATCAAGTAATTGAGGGTTATTTAGAGATCCGACAAGCAGTATTAGAGAAAATGAGAAATCAGCTACTTAACGCCTGTCAATCAGAGTATGCGACCAAGAAGCGACAGCCTATGTTCGTACGGAGGATGATAATCCTCGAAGCGCAAAACGAACTAACTGAGCAACCTTTTAGCTCGAGTTATTAGTTGGTCGATATGGTTGTTATATCTCATTTCCGAGTTTAAAAAACCGCCAAGGTTCCTCATGACCTAACATCGTTCAATGAGAGTGTCCATCAATTGTGTAATTAAAGTGGACAGGACTTCTCGTACGATTAAACAAAGTCACTCTACATTTAGGAATGTTCAATGGCATAGACATATTAAAACACCAGACAAAAACAAATCAAGATCTTTTTGTAAGGCAACAGTATCAGAAGGTTCACGAATTACTTTACTTTTACTTAAAAATATCACAGATGGAGCTAATAAAGGACCTAAATGGCTGCCCTGTGGGACGGCAGACCAAGAATAAATTAAAGATGATGTAGCAGCTCCCAGCTTCACAATTCACAGGGGTTGGGTCCATAGTCTTTAGGCATAAAAATGAACAAAAAATCGTTAAAAACCATAACTCAGAAGCAATCAATCGGTGCAAGAGATGTTTGATCGATTTTTCAAAATTTTCCAAAATTATCGATTTTTTTTCGAAATTTCTAAAAATGACCGTTTTTTTGTCATTACTTAATTCTAATTCTAACTAAGTTCAATTCAATGAATCAAAATGCACATTTCTAAACCGCCCAATGGTTTGAATTTCTCAATTTTTCTTATTATAATATTTATTTGGTTTACTGATGAATTGAAAGAAAAATTCAAGAGAATGCAGAAAAAAATTATTGAAAACTTTTTCAATCAACACCATTATTTCCGTTATTCGTTTTAATGAATAAAGCGAAAAAAAAATAATACCGAAAAAATGAATTTAAATTAAATAATTAAAATTATGAACTATTTTTTTCCTTTTTATGAACAAAAAATATATAAGTCAAATTTCAAAGGAAACTTTTTGTTCATTAAAAATTATATCAGAACTTAATTTTTTATTCCAACTACTAATTTATTTGTTCTTCATTTGTTGAACTGAGCAAAAACTTAATGATTAATGAAATAAATGAATATATAACTACTTTTCACTTTATAAAATGAAATAGTTTATAACAAATTTTCTTTAACTTTTCATTTTATTTTTTTTTTAATTGTGTTTACCCTTTTCACTCATTTAGAAAAATAAATTTACTCTAATGATAATAATAATGAAAAAAAAAAATAAAAATTTCAAAGTTGATAATTTTTCTTTTCAAAAAAGTTTTTCACACAAATTATATAAAAAATTTTCTGAGACTTATAATATAAAGTTACATTAATTATTGTAAAAGTCTTGCAAAAAAGATTTTTTGATAAGTGTAGCGTATGTCCTGTGTTTTTCTTCAGTCTTTTTTGTTTTACTATGAAAGATGATTTATTAACTTTTGATTGTTAATTAATCTCCATATAATAATTTATGAGTTTCAGTAGTGAAATGCAACAAAATGTCGTGACAATTATGGATTGAATTTTACTGTAAAATGGGGTGGAAATCCGTGAAAATTTTCAAATCAATTTATCAAAACCAAATTAACATCAAAAAATCACACGAAAATCCATCCCAAAATTCTTATTTGATTCATCATTCCATCAAATCTCCAAAAATTTCAAATGTCATCATTTATATTTGATGTCAATATACCGCTTTATAATTTTACATTGTCATCCTTCATTCGTTGTACTAAATCACAATTCACCACTTAATCCTACAAAAAAACCCAGAAGAGATTGGTTACACACTGATAATGATGATAATGACACCGTAACATTGCAAAACAAGCAATATTGTGAAAAATAAAAAGAAAAAAAGGGTGTCATAATTTAATCCAATTTATTTACGTGACTATGATTCAACTATTTGTGTTGTTTGAATTTTATATTATATGGTTGAGACACGAGGTGATATTTAATAATAAAATACAGGAAGATAAAAAGAAATATTATTATTGTTTGTTGACGTGTGACGTCGAATTGGATAAATATTAAAAACTTTTTAATAAAACTTCCTTCGAAATCAGGGAAAAGTAAACAGATTGTGCACGTACTTTGAGTTTTGGTTTCACATTTCATTTAATACTAAAATTAAATTTAATGAAAAATCGAAAATAACCAGGCGTTTCCATTTAATTCTGATTTTATTGAAATTGAAATGTGATAAAATAAAATAATATTTTTCTCTTGGGTATTTTAATTTTATCAGAGTGAAATATTTTATTGATAAATTTTGTAACGGGATTACGTTTAGTAGTTGAATAAATAATTAAATTCAATAATGCATTAAATTTTGATGAAAAATTGAATCAGTTAACGCCCTAGAGATAGTTTAGCATTTCAAAATAAAATTAATATTACTGTTTATTGGTAAAAAGTGATGAATTTACACTATCAGGTGAAATTTGAGGTTTCCAGTCTGCTCAAAGCGTTTGTACTAAACTCGCAATACCGTTCTTGGCGTAAATTTTCGTTGATAGCGCTCGGCAATTATATTTTGAGCAAGAAGCGAAGTTTCATATCGTTTTTTGAATTTTTTAAATCGTTTTTTAAGGTTTTATATCGTTTTCTAAATTTTTTTTTTATCGTATTTATCGTTTTTGGATTCCATATCATTTTTGCAGTCGACCATTTCGAGTTTGTTTGTTATTTGGGTTTGTCGACCATTATGAGTCAGTCAGCCATTTTGGCCAGACGACATTTTTTAAGGATTGTCGAGGTTTTTTCAATGATTGGCGACATTTTTCAAATATTGACACAGACAGAAGGACAGAATGACCTCGCACACTACCGGTATTTTCAAGAAATTTGCTAATAATATGCAAGATTTTGAATTCATGTGCTAAAATACAGCCACTCATTTCATATCAAATAAAAATTTGATTATATGAAGTCATTGACACTCAATAAAAAAAATCAAACATTAAATATTGCATGATTCTGCGTGTGATTGCGTTTAATATTTGTATTGAGACGTGAACATCAATTTTTATTATGTTTCGTGTCTTGTTTTGTTACCTCTTTACTTTGGATACGTTCAGCTTTCATTAAATAAGGGATTTTTTGCAGACTAACTGGAATTTCATATTATGAAAATGTTTAAATTATTAAAAACCAAACCAAGACAAAATAATGATAAAAAAAATACGAAAATACTTCAATCATGAGAGAATATTCCAAGAAATTTGCATCAAAATAGCTCATGATCTAAATATAAGTAAATTTGTATTAAAGTAAAATTCCACCAGATACTTTTCCTATGTCACTAACAGATACAAAATTGTTTTCTTCTCCTCGCATATCATTTTAAAAATTCGCGACAATCTAAAACACATCCTCAAGCTATTTTAAGTTTTGTCTGTTTACATGTTTTTCTCATCGAAACAAACAAACACACACACACGCAAACACAGAACTTTAAAAACATGTTCTCATGAAATTTGTACATTATTTAAACATGTTCATAAGCATATTTATTTATTTTAAAATGGGAAATTTTCATATTTTTAATGCACTTATTTAGGGATCATGATGAAAGCGTGGCATTAGCATAGATATGAAAAAAGATACTTTAAAAATCATTATTATTATTATTATGCTCTCTGTATTTGAATGTGAAAAAAACACATATCACAAGAATTATTTATGTTTTTTTCCTTTTTTAAATAATGTCCATTAGTGAAATTAAATGTAAAGCATTTGGACGTGTGTGTGTGTGTGTGTGTTACCATGATAAATAAAAATATTTTTCAAATTATTTCAAAAAATTGAATTTTCAAGTGGATGGTGTTTTAACATTACACTTTGAATTTTACTTCCTCATTTCAATTTATCCTCGTAATGACGTAATTTTACGATTAAATTTCATTTCACAACAAAATTTCTATCTCTACTATTTCATGATTTATTTTCCCTTTAAAATTTTTGATACAAATTGTCGTTTATGATATTTCGTTACATTTTCACATATATGAAATGCCACAATCAAATGAAAAATAATTACATTTTCTCTTGTCAAATATCTGTTTACTGGATGTTTTTGGACATTAATTGAATTTTAAATCACAAAATAATGATAATAGTAACAAAATATGAATACATTTGAGTGTGGGTTTTCATATATTTGATTATGACAAATGAAATGTGTAAGTGAGAATTTTGCTGAAATAACATTATGCATTGACAAACATGTCATAAACTGGTCATAGTTTTTGTTTCTAGTGTATGTAATGATGAGAAAAACTGCTGATTTGCTGCTGAATATTTTATTTTTATCGCTTCAAGTTAAATGAAGAGGATTTTTTTGTAAATGAAAAAATACTCCTTATTAAAGATTTCTATTTATAAATAAAAAAAGGTCAATGTATTTATTTTTTAGATTTAATTTACCATTTTTGGATAAAATAGTTGAAAAAATGTTCTTAAACATAAAAAAAATGTAGAATGTGATTGTGACCGATATACATAAACGCATTTTTTTAGAAAGAATTCGGTAATGTGTAACGATTTTTGAAAAATCCACGGTTTTTCGATATTTTGAGAAATGTTCACGGTTTTAAGAAAACTTCGCGGTTTCCGTCGTTTTAAATATTTTCGAGGTTTTTTGCGATTTCAGAAGTTTTCTGTGATTTAAGAAATTTTCTGTGATTTTGAAAAACTCCGCCATTTTGGAAAATTCAACCATTTCCTTGACACAGGCGGATGGACGAATGGCATGGGCGCCCAAAATGCTTAATTTTATTCAAATCGATGAAAAATGAGCTAAATATGAGAAATTTTTACGTTTTGAGGATTGAAAAAAGTCTATTTCGATGGGCTTCAGTGTTTATGAGATACATCAACACCGATGAAGTGACAGATTCATGCAATTCTGAGCCTGATTCTAAAAAGCTTCTGGGAAAATCTCTGGAGCTCCTTATACATAACAAATATGTTGCTTATAAAGATTTTTAACAGATTTCATGGATTTTCTACCATTCTAAATCTCGGCAGCCCAATCCTTGAGCGAAATTTTGCAGTCCGTGAGCGGTAACAAATCATCATGAGCTCGTCTTTACAACCAAAGTAAACAAAATTATCCTCAAATCAACGATTCTGAAATAATGCATGGCACCCTTTAAAAATGTCAGTGTGACGACGGACAATCCGTATCTAAAATTGCATTTTTTTATGCGAAATGCACTCAAAACAAAAGAAAAACCGATATGGGACTATCAAAACAACATGATGTTAATGTTTTTTCTATGCATGTTTATGTTTTTCAAGTAAAAATGTGGGTTAAATTTTCCAAGACGATGCTCAAATGAACAAATCTTGAGGTCTTTCTTGAAATTTTTTGACAAAAAAAATAATCAACATAAGATTCCGTACAAAAAAAAAGAAATGTAAATTAAGGATCATTATTTTCCTGTAAAAGACACTCATTTATAAATTCTCATATTGTATGTATTTATCTAAAAATGAATATGAATAACTTTTAAAATAAAAGAAGAAAAAGAAATCCTGCTATTAAACCCTCATAAGTACATAAAATTTTGTGAGAGAGTATTTTGTGATATGTCTATTTATTATTATTTTATTAGTTTTTCAGTATCTTTTTCGCATAATATTCATTTTGTCGAATATAAATGTGGATAATCATGAAACGAATAACTGATATCCTTTTGAAAAAATATGTTTGAGATGAAAATAGAATAAAAATAATAATATGGTTAAAAGGTTCAAATATAGACGAACATGTACAATAAAAAAAAGGAGAGAAAAAAAATAGTAATAAAAAGGTTGATGATATAGTTGGGATGAAATTTTTCGAGATAAAATACAATTGTTTTTTCTTTCTTATGTGGATTCGTGAAATTATTCTACAATTTACCTTTAAAAGTGAACATGGAAATAAAGTAGAATAAGATCTGTTTTAGAAAAAAAAAATATTTCAATGGAAAACTATTCGGACAGTATTTAACATTTTGCTATGATAATATTTGTGTAAGTCTGTGTGTGGGTTTTTTGTTGTTTTATGATAAAAATTCTTTCATGCAAAGATCCTTTTGTTGGTTTTTTGTTGTTTGTTTGTTCATTTTTTTTTGTCTAGAGAAAAACGACATATGTTTCTTGAGTGTTGGATTTCACTTTTGATATGACTTGAATGAAAGCGATTTGATAGTTTTCGAAATAGAACGCAAAAATGTGATTAATAAGAATCTGAATATGCATAAAAGTGAAAAGGATTTGATAAGTTGCGATTGAGAGAACGTAAACGTGAGAGCGAATTTAAAGTTAAATAATATTTTTCATGACCTTAATTTTAATTCAACTCTTAAATCTTCTGAATCGAAAATTTTTAATCATCAACAAAAAAGGGAATAGCCAAAATACACAACAATTATCTAATTTTTTTTTCACATTCATGACAATTGTAATCTTATTAAATTATTATTTTTCATTTTATCTTATCCTTAATTCTATTTTCCTTAGACTTTTATTCATTTTAATAAAAAAAAGATTGTATCATGGGACAACTTTTGCTTAATTCAATGAAATCCTTCAATTTAATGCCATTGAAACGTATTTCACAGAGATTTGACATGTATTTTAAAGGCAAAACAAAAATGCACTCATTGAATTTTCTTCAATTCTCCTGTTTTTTAAAGTGGACAAGAAAAAATAATAAATTATAATTTAATATCATTTGTTTAAGGCAAATATTGTGCCTAATGATTCCCAAACGGGTGATTTTATGGAAATAAAAAAAAAAACATTAACAGTGATGTGAAAATTAAATTTCAAGTAACACTTCTCTTGATTTAATAAGAGCTCATTAAAAAAATGAAATGCTAAAAGACATTTCCTTTAAATTTAATAATTGATTGTTTTTTAAGTTAAAAAATGTTTCTCAGCTGACTTTTGTATTAAAAAATAAATTCATTTCTGGTTTTTTAATAAAATTAATATTATTGTTGAAATGGAAAAAGGCATCATTACCACACAATGAGAAAGAAAATAAAAATGTAGAAGCTGACTTTTCTGGTGCTCTTCCTCTTATTTTACCGTTATATCTTTTGCATCATGAGCAATTTAAATGACACAGACATTAAAAGAGAGTGAAGGGGAAAAAAAACTTTTTAGACGACAATTTGTTTGCATACTGAAAAAATTTTATTTCATTTTATTTTTAATGCGTATGTTGGCACACTGTAGAAAAAAATACTGAATAAGAACTTGTAATAAAAGGCATGAAATGAAAATACAAAAAAAAATATATATATATAAATAAAAAACCACTTTTGTTCTGATGCTGAATATTTGAGTGGATGAGAATATTCAGATAAAAAAATGTCCGTTATATGCGTGTATTTAGAAGAAAAAGTAATGTAAATGTGGCAAATGTCAGCATAATCCTTTTTTTTATTCAAATGTGTCCTTTTCACATTTACTTCGCATTTTTTTACAACTCTATTGTGTGAAATTAAAGTTTACGATTAATAAAATTATGTCTATGGATTTGTGTTTGAAATGAAAAAGTAATTGCAAAACTTGGTGTGTTTTAGCATGGAAATTAAGAGAAATAGTTTTAATTTTACACAAAAAATACACATTATGTATTTTTTTTTTAAAATGTTATCTTGATTAGAAAAATATCACATTATTTTTACATATTTTTAGCACACTTCTTTAAAATGCCGGTATTGTCCGTCTGTCTGTGCCAATCATTGAAAAAAAATTTCGCAAATCATTTAAAAAATTTCACTAAACATTGAAAAAAATTTCGCTAATCATTGAAAAACTGTCGCTTATCATTGAAAAAATGTCGCTTATCATTGAAAAAATGTCGCTTATCATTAAAAAAATTTCGTCAATCATTGAAATATGTCGCAAATCATTGAAAAAATGTCGCAAATCATTAGAAAAATTTCTTTTATCATTGAAAAAAATTTCGGTAATCATTGAAAAAATGTCGCTTATCATTAAAAAATGTCGTCAATCATTGAAATATGTCTCTTATCATTGAAAAATTTTGCTAATCATTGAAAAAATGTCACCAATCATTGAAAAAATGTCGTAATTCATTGTAAAAATGTCGCAAATCATTTAAAAAAATTTGCAAATTCCTTACAATAAAATATTTTGACACCCAAGAAAAAAAGTTCATTTCCAGAAATTTTCATTTAAAAGACTAAAAACATGTAAAATTGAAAGTAAATACGAATAGCCACGTGTCAAGAGCCATGTCAATCGTAAAAAATTTCCACATTTGATTTCAGTTCACAACAAATAAACAGGAAAAAAACAGTTTCAATAAAATGTAAACAAAGTTTTATCGTTCAGTGAACATAATAAAAAAAAATCTTTTATGACTTGCTGTTTTATTGGAAATTTCATTAAAAGGTAAATATTTTTTTCATTTAAGTTGCAGTTACTAGGAGATACTAAACAATGTTGTCAGGAAAGTCATAAAGGTTTTTTTTTCTACTCTTGATCAAGTGGAAAGGTTAAATAAAATGGTTTTTTTACAACATATTTGATGATTATTATTGTAAAAAAAGGAAGACCGTAAAATTGTGATGACATGTAAAGAACTAATATCATACCAATAAAAGTGTAATATCAATTTTTTTTCCTTTCATTTTTATTTTAATTGGAATTCAATTCTTGACCAGGGCCTCACATTTTTTCAATTCCCATACTTGCTTGAAATACGAATGTTTTAATGAAAATGAATTACATGTTTTTTCATTTAACCATATCAAAGTAATAAATTTTCATCCTACAATTCTATTTACCTTTTAAAATGACACTCTTCACTTTTACCATTTTTTCTGTAATAAAATATAAATTAAACGAGCGCTTTCAACTGCCTTTTCCACACATCAAATACACATATAAAAACGCACTTCAAAGTAACTCGTCAATGCTGTTAGTTAATTAAAAACTTTGAAGAATTTATGCATGTGTAAATTTCGTGGTTTTTCACATTCTCGTATCAAATGTAATGATCGAATTTCTCTTTTGAACATTTCTGTCTAGACCAATCAATCTCAACAAGATACAACACATTCAAAATATGTCCGACTAATCTCATCTAATGAAATAATGGCACCTGTTAAAGGATTATCTGCAATATTCCAACTTCTACATATTTCATTTGTGCAGACCTTTGAATTGTATTAAAAAAAATATAAATTTATATGGGATGTCATTGCTCAGTATATTGAAATTGTTAATATACTTCAATTATCCAGTTACCTTTAAAATTTATGTTGTGATAACTTGAAATTCCTTCAATGAAACACACTTTTGCACTTTTAGACAAGAAATATTTATGGTTACACCACAGAACGAGTGCATTTAGTAGTTGAAAATGATGTGAATTAAAATTGAGAAGAATTTTCAAGATATTTTTATGCACTTTAAGTTGAAAACGGCCAGCAGTACAAATTGATTTGGTTGGCAGACGAAGATCTTTGATTGACGCTTGCAGGGTATTTAATGAATGCAATTTTTAACAATTTCCTGTTAATTTGGGTAAACATTTTGAATATTATGGGCACTCTTTTAGTCTATGCATATTATGCGGGGTGGTTTTCGGGGCGTTTTCATCTGACAGTGTGTATAATAAGGCACTATGGAGTTAACTAGGTTTAATTTTATCAAACAACTATGAGCAACAATCATAGAACAATTCCACAAACATTAAACATGTAATTTATTTTAATCAAAATTTAATTTAAAAAAATTAGCAGGCATGCTATGACAAAATTCATTGTCACACAGACAAACAAAGATCTAATTTTTGCTGATTCAACTATTATAATTATTATTACTATTATGATATGTTTATCTAATTACACCATTGCGTCTGTATCTGTTCTAGTAACATTATTATTATTATTCAGTGTTTGAAATAACTCATTAATTCATCTTTGTTTTCCATTCTGTTATTTTACTTTAATTATATGGCTTAGAATTATATGATTTTGATATATGTTCTGACATTTATGACATGTTAAGTCGTTCTCTCCCCAAAGAACATCACTAATAATAAGTAACATTTTTAAGTTTAGAAAATTTTACTGTGTTTGTGTGACAAACAAAGAGACAAACAGAAGATAACAAAATTTTGCAAATGAGATACATCATTAATTATAATCAAGTAAATGTTTTTGGTTTTACAATTGTGATAATGATTATTATTATTTTAATTATAATCAAAGAAATAGCAATGAATTTAATTGTAAAATCTATGATTAATTGTAAGTTGTATTGAAACTTATGGGAATAATTGGATAATTCATTTTTCCAACAAAAAAGGATTTATTTTCAATAATTTATCAAGTATTGGAATGGAGATTTTGATAATTTAGTAGCAATGGTTGGCTCAAAAATTGGACGCGTTGCATCACAGTTTCTAACTGGAGCTTTTGACTCACGGACAATTGATCAGCAGAGAAACAGAACTCACAGAATGAACTAAATGTGGTGTTACACTGAAAGTTGAGCACATTTTGCTCGGGTATCTGAAATTTTTGAATTAGAGAATCGAAAATGGCTTCACTTTAAGTCTCAAACAACTGTTCAGACTGTTTTACATATATCGGTTTTTTGGCGACCCTAAAGCTCTAGCAACCCGTTGAGGTCACTTTAGTTTTTTTTGGGTTTTTCTAGCGATTCCCTCCAAAAATTTTCGCAAATCTAAGGCCTTGTCTTTACAGATCTTTGAAATCGCGTCCCTTTATCTGCATAAAAACAGCAAATCACCAAAATCACCAAATCTAAAATAAATTTTAGTACGGGTTGGTAGAAAACCCCCATAAAAGTTCTGGCAACCCCATATTTCTTATCGACAAACATTTTTAAGAGTGGTTGCTACAAACTCAAAAAAGCTCTGTAAATTTCAAGGGCTTGCTAGAGTAAAGCTCAAAAAAACGACGTATTTGCAGTAAAGCACTTGTAAATCTAAAATTGATTGATTTCCTTTCAAAAACAGCTGATTTACTTGTAAAACATATTTTTTCCAAAATATCATCATTTAAAGTAAAAACCTTTAATATCATGTGCCTTTAAATTCAAAAAAAAAACTTTACATTGAAAATCAATAATTTCATGATGGTGCCGCCTGGCACGTCTTATATTCATTAATTTCCTCGACTGACAACCGTTAATTAAATACATCAATCAAATTAACGTAATTTTCCTGGCTTTCATCCACGAGTGATGCTAATAAATCCATCCACAATAATAGTACATTAATCAATAAAATTCAATCTGTACATAAATAAATACATATTGGAAATATGAGAAATGGTATAAATACCCCAATTCGTACTAAAAGTCAATTTATATTAAATTTGTTCGATACATAAAAATAAAACGCAAACAATCTCATACAAGGCAAGTTATAAAATTAACTAACGATTGTTTTATGTGCAATAAATTACAAATAATACGCTTTCTTGTGTAAGATGATGGTGATAAGATTAGATTTAAAGATTATTAAACAAAAACGAGAAAATCCATGATACTATTTCAGTAAGAAAAAACCTTTATATTACACATAAGGGGCTATTTATTTGCACAAATCTGTCCAGAGAATAAAATAAATAGAAATGACGTTAAACAGTGATACCACAGCATACAAAAAATACACAGAGACAAGAATGAGAGTGATTATTTTAATGTTTAATATTGTTGTTGGCATATTATTTCATATTAGTGGTCATGTTACATTTTGTTATACTTATTTGCATACTAAATGTTTTATTATTTTATTTATATTTTTTTTCTTCTTCATTGTGCACGTTTATATAAAAACTTTCATCTTATTATTTGTGTGTATGTTTTGTATATATTTGTCAGGGTGTTGATAAATTTATGATGAAAATTTATACGACAAGTTAGCATGTTAGAAGAAGAAGAGTGGTTTTTTGTTACACATATATTTTAAGTTAGTTAAGGCATGGGAAAGCAAAAAGAGATTGCACGATAATGTCATAAATCACTTAGCCCAAAACTTTTCTCTTGCCTTCATTTCCCCTGTAACAAAATCTTTTCTCGTT
This sequence comes from Culicoides sonorensis, assembly GCA_900002565.1. Taxonomy (NCBI): domain Eukaryota; kingdom Metazoa; phylum Arthropoda; class Insecta; order Diptera; family Ceratopogonidae; genus Culicoides; species Culicoides sonorensis. The sequence continues at coordinate 200,746 of LN483356.1, read as the reverse complement.
ATAATACTAATAATAACTATAAAATATGTATACAAACATTCGTTTAAATATTATATATTTCGTCTTTGATTATAAATGTAGAACAACAAAAATAAATCTTGCTTATGTTTTGAGTGCCTTTATTTGGATGAATGATCCAGTGGTAACTATTCTAGAAATGTTATGTTTTGTTTTTCATTTTCTTCTATTTTGTGTGTACTTTTTAATTCCTTCAGGAACTGAGAAAAAAAATATACAAACACATATTTTAAATTTTTAGTTTCGGTTTTCTTTGAAAAAGATATTTCTTATTAATTAAGAAATTCACCGAGAAACAAACAACATTACAAATAAACCACATTAAAAAAAATTTTAAATGAAAACATTCAGCTAAAGAACTAAATAAATTCATTTTCACAATAAAAAATTTCCAAAAGTATCTTCGATTTGAACCATCTATTGTACACCTTTTAGGATGATGATTACAAGATGGCATTACCCACCACAGCCACTTATGTTGGGCTTTTTGTGGGCTATACTGCCAGACCCGAAGTATCTAACAGTATACGCCAAACCACCACTATTGGACCTTAGATTTTATCCTGTCATCCGAAGCAGTTGCATTTTTTTCAAATCAGAATAATTATTATAAATCAATATAACAACTATAAGACTTGAAAAACACACATTTGGGTAGAAATAATTTTAGCAGTTACTAGGATTGAACTCGGCACCTATAAGATGAAATGCGATAAGATCACCACTATGCTATGACTACCCCTCTCTTGACAACCTTTTAGGAATATGAAGGCTAATTTTCAGCTCCATTGAACACTGTAAGTTAGAACGCCCCGAAAACCAATCCGCTTAAAAATCGTGGACTACAAGAGTGCCCATAAAAGTGTTTTTTTACATAATAACGAGAAAGACGATAAAATTTTCATTCATCAAACGCTCTGTAAGCGTCAATCCAACATCTCTGTCTGCGGATCAAACCACTTTGAACTGCGGCGAATTTTCAATTTACAGTGTAGACGATTTGAATGGTACAAATAACAGATAAATCTAAAAAAAATAAAAAGCAGACTGATTTGATGATTTTGAGACCCATTTTAGCTCTCCAGACCAACTTATGACTCTGATGATCAGGGGCGGATTGACCATATGGGCAATTTGGCAATTGCCAGAAAGGCCACAGTCGATCGTCTTGTAAAAGTTAAGTTTAGCGTAAATTTTAAAGAAAATCATTCAAAATGCCAAGGCCGTTAACAATTTTCAATCCGTTCCTGCTCTGATCTCTAAATCAATCAATTGAAATTAATTCTCATGTGCTCTTTTAGTTATTATTTTATTGAAATTCTTTAATTTTATGTCCCACTGATATAGAATTCCGTATGTGAGCTAACGTATTTTTGCTATGATATAAATATGATTTAATAAAATGATAATAAAATTCCCAAATTAAGTTATTTGTTTGTTCAGATGATATGAAATTCACATATTTATGAAAGTAAATAAAATTATAGAAGAGCCCTTCCTTATTTTCAGCATGACATTCATATTTTTGATTGTCTAGTTCTCTGCTCTTCATATCTGCACTTGTAACGAATATTGACCATTTGATAGTAATAATAATAATAAAATACATGAGAATGTTTTTATTGGAATTTTATTATTATTATTATTACAACAACAACAACAATATCAACTTATACATTTTGTGTAAACTCCTTGGACTAACAAATATCTGATATATCAAACAATAAACAAGAAGTAGAGGTTGTTAAGAGAAAGATGTAAATGGATATGAATACAAAGTAAAATATAATGAACTGTATAAATTTATGATTTTCCTGATTCAGCAAATAATAGAAAATTTCCTAGTAAATATTGAAATTGAAGTGTTCTCATTCAAAAGTAACCAAAAAATGATTTGTATATATGCATTTTGACCTAAATTTGATATGATTTTTAATGTTCTTAAAACAGACAAAAGACTCAATGTATTACAGTGGAAAGCAAGTCAAAGTTTATTATTTTTTTATTTTCAACTCAAAACCAGAATTACATTGAATTTTAACATTGAATCTGCAAAGCATCATGATATAAAGTTAGAAGATCACGATCAACTTGCTGCAATAAATTATTTGTGATTTTCGTGTTGAATTCCATGAAAATTCTTTGTAGCTCCATGAAACTGTCTTCAATTAAATTTATGATGGGAATTTGATACAATTGTTCTTTCTGTCAAAAGCAAAAAAAATAAAATAATATTTTTTTTAATAAGAAATTAAAATTCTTATCAGTTAAAAGCTTTCTTACTCTAATTAAACATTCGTAAGCATTTGCATCAGTACTCGGCCATGCACAATCAATTAATTCATTTTTCAACTGTTCTATCATGAAAAATGGAACATAACCACCATAAATTAAATTTTCATAAGAGCCAACAATTTCATTGATTTCTTGTTGGACACTGCTTTTAATGTCATATATGCGTCCATCCAAAAATTCCGTGATTCTACTTTCATTACAAGATCTACTTATCAAAATGTCATTAACATCGGCGGCTGTTTGATGAGAAATTGCTTGTTTAGAATTGACAACATCATGTTTGCTCTCAATATCAGCTATAATATGTTGACGCACTGTAAGAATTGTATTGTCTAAAGAAGCGACAACAGCAGCATAATTATTACGAGTATTAACAACGTGATTAACTGCATCAGGATTGGAAGAGACTGAACTTGCGATTGAATTAAATTCAGATGCATATGAAGTGGAGGTGAAGAAATGTCCTTCAAATAAATCGGAGAGATAATCAAGTTGAGCATTGACATCATCAATTGCACTTTGGATTGCAGAAGTGTAGTCATAGCAGTTGATTCCCTGTCAAATTATTTAGAAATAGTTAAAATTATTAAACTTTCAAAATTTACTCACGCTCATCATTGACACTAAAAATATTGAAATAATTTGAAATAATTTCATTTTGATTTTTTTTTAAAGAATTGAATATATCAAGATATGATCAAAACTAATTAAAAGACAGCGAATTCGCTCCTTTTATATTCAATTCAGAACAAAAAAATATTTTTTCGCTAAATATTTGAACACCTGAAAAATGTAAACTTACACAAATAATAAATGTTGTTTTCCTAAAATTTTTAAGTATCAATATTGATTCAAAATATTATTTTTTTTTTTTGGAAATTCTTAAAATAATGGAAAAAACCATAAAAAAATTAATTTTTGAAGGGTTTTTAATCAGAAGTTACTAAAAACGTGTCCAAGATAATGTATTTTCTATAATGAAATAAACAAACAATAAAAATTGGATTTTCCATCGATCGTAAGTTTAAACAAATGTTTTTTTCGATGTAAATTATTAAAAAAAAAAACAGTATATGAATTTTATTGATTTAATTCAGTGAAGCGTTTCAATTCATATGAAACGTGTAAAATACCAGACACCTCCATCAATAAAATGCATTTCATCTGAAACATGAGAAACCTTTTCATACTTTTTTCATAACTTTTCTTTTTATAATACTTTTTGATTTTAATTTTAAAAATACTTTTAAAAACTAAACTTCATGTGTTAAAATATGTTACATACATAATTAAGATTTTTACTTCCAGTCTTTTAACACAAAATTTTTTCTCTATTCCACTTTTTCTCCATGAACTTAAAAACTGAATATCAAACTTTTCCATGAAACATGCACATATTTTAAAAGCATAAAAAAATGCCGATTCAATCTTACACAGTATGATTAAATTATAAATGTTCACGCTGTTCTATGATAAATGCATTTTGTCTCGTTTTCTACCGTGTTGAAATATCCTACGAATTAGAGGAAATTCCTACGAATTTTTAAGCGACTCCTTAAAAAATTTCCCTGATAATTTCCCCTGTTTGTTCTTCGTTTTCCACCATTCTTTCGTGCAATTCGTGCCAATGGACGGATAATAATTATAACTAAAGGGCTTTATCGATTTACATAGATACGACGAATTCTTCATGGATTTTTGAGCGTGAATCGATGTAATTTGATAAAACGCTCTAGATATAATGATTTACCGACGATTGGCACGAATTTCACGAAAAAACAGTGGAAGACAAAAAGTAGATACGGCCGAACAAACAGGGGAAATTATAAGGGAAATTTTTTGACGCGTCGCCTTAAAAATTCGTAGGAATTTCCTCTAATTCGTAGGATATTCAAACACGGTCGTTTTCTTCTAAAAAATGAGGAAGGCATTAAATTTGTGAAAAAAAATACAAACTTGATAAATTTAAAAAATTTAATGCAATTCTCTGGAATTCTAAGTTGCGGATTTTAAAATCATAAACTTTCAATGTCGATTATCTTACTTAAAAGTCTTCTAGTATTTTTGTAATCTGTTGGAAAGTTGTGTGGTTATAATTCTTTATGGATGTGCCATTAAATGGAAAACTTATTTTAATGCTATTTTGTTATATGTGATTTAATATTATTTGAATTAAAAAAAAAATGACAGAAAAATATTTTAATTAAATTTCTATCACTCATCGGCAGATATGGATGACGATTAACTCTTATGGAAAACTTCCTAACTTATGCAAATAGATTTCGTCTTAAAATCTTTATCTTTGAGTGGCAGAAATTCGAAATGAATGTATTTTTATTCATTTTTTTTATATAAAATGTTGGCATGACATTTCTAATGTAATGATATGCATTTAAACGAAATAAAAAAAATTGAAAAAGTACAACAACTTAAATTTTCCTCCTTACCATAAATAAATCTTGTTCAGTGTGTTGTCGTTTGTTGATTTTAGAGGATTACTTGATGTAATACATATTTGAGTTTGTATCTGAGTTTTAGGAAATGATGCATGTAAGTGATGTTAGATGGAAATGCATATTTTTTTTGTTTGTTATCAAATGCAATTGCAATGTTTGTTTTTTAAAAGCTTAAATGTACGATTTTTAATATGTAAATATGTGATATGCAGAGATTTTTTTCCAAATATTAACAAATGTCATGTTTATTGCATACTTTTAAGCTGATATCTCTTATTTCGATTTAAGATGTTATTTTAATGTACATTTACTATTCAAACAGCTTATTTATTTTCAAGTTTTCAACATGAATGATAACAGCGTTAATATCTCTTAAAATGTTTTGATACTTGGAAATCGCTTTTTAAAAAAGTAAACTGGAAAAAATGTTTTTAATGATTCTGAAGGGGCTTTGAGAGGCCTTATTGAATTTTTTAAATTTAAAGATTTTGATTTCACTCAAATTTTCAATGAAATTTAATGAAAAAAATAATTAAATGAAGCACAATCGGCTTTTTTCTTGATTTTTATTCCAAAGATGATAATTTTTAACAAAAATAAACAAAAAATAGTATAAAAATATTATGTATATTTTTCAAATTGGGTGTCACATTTTGGTGTCGCTTAGGTGTCGCTTTACGACACCAAACTGCAACACTAAAAAGTTTTATAGTGCCTTTGTATAACTGCTTTTTCAATTGCATTAGCTTGCTCATAGTTAATCGCATCTCCAAGTACTCTGAATGACTTCAATAAAGGAAACGCCTTTTTCACCGCATCTTGATTAACTTCAGTCACCCCACAAAAATTCATCTCAATATGCTCCACATTTTTACCTCCGTTTACAATGGTAGCAAAATCAAAGTCATGCAATTTTGCATTGTGAGAAACGTCGATCAAGTGAACAGTTGGATGTTCTAAAAGTGATTTGAAGACATCAGATCCGATATTTGAGTTATTCAAGCTCATTGTCACTAACTTTTCAAGTTCTGGAATAAAAGTCAAATCAAATGACGATAAATCCACATTATCCAAGTAAATGAATTCAGTTGCTTTAAAGATGTTTCCCGAAGGCAATTTACTTAACGGATTGCCACTCAATTTGATTTTCCTGTAAAAAATTGTCTCAGGAATATCAACTTCAGTGAGTTGATTTCGTTGTGCCTCGAGTGTGAATTTCCTTCTCAATTCGGGTACACTTGATTTGATACTAAGTTTTGTCAGCTCATTATCACCAATAAACAGATTTCCCATAAATTCATTGACAATATTGATACTAAATGATTTGAGTTTATTCTTCTTCAAATCCAGCAATTGAAGGGATTCAAGGTGATCAAATGCGCCCTCTTCAACAATTTCAATTTGATTATGAGACAAATCCAATTTATACAGTTGAGGACAATTGATGAAAGTGGAAACGACAATTTTTTGAATTTGATTGCCTTGCAAATCGATTTTCTTGATAGCTGGATGATTTTGGAACAAATTATCAATATTTTCGATTTGATTGTCTTCAAGTTCAATTGACTCCAATGAATCAACAACGACTGATCGATATAATGCCCTTATTTTATTGTGATTTAATTCCAATTTCTTCAACTTCGGTGTATTCTTAAACGCGTTTGGATAAATTGTCTCAATTTGATTGTGATCCAATGAAATTTCTTTTAGAACTGGATTATTTAAATGATTTTCAGTGATTTCACTTAAATTATTGTGAGGTAATTCCAATTCTTCCAGTTGTTTTAAGCGATCAACACCTTCCAATGAGTATACACTGCCATTTTTGATCTTGAGTTCTTTGATTTCGGCATGATCACGCAAAATTGATGGAGGAATTCGTCCCAAATGAACATGCTTGATCTTAATTTCAAGAGGTTTCCCAATACGAGGATTCAGAATGACATCTTTGTTACTGAAATCACCCTCAATGTCAGCCAATTTACAAATGTCGAGTTTATGGCTCGTAGATGGATATTGGCATTCTAATGTGACAGGTTCGTCACATATCACAAAAGCAAATAATAGTGTTAAAGTGAGCAAAAAATAAATTTTCGACATGTTTGTCTTCAAATGTTCAAAGAAACTGATGAATTATGATTGAAGTTCGCTCAATTTATAAGAAGAATTGAATTATTCGAGTAGAAAGATAACCTTAAAGGTTATGTATTGATAATGTTCTATGAAATAAGTGAAATAATGATATTTCCATTCTTTGTGTTTTGTTTGAGTAAATATTTAGTTGAATAATCAATTATTCCAAGAATTTTGAACAAAAACAGTCTTATTTTATTTCTAGAATTCATATTTTTTCTTTGAAATTATAAGTAGAAAAAAAAATCCCCTATAAAAATTTGTTTACATTATTTTTTAATGCAAAGCAAAGGCAGAATCTTAAATAAATTAAATGACACATAAAATTAAACTGATTTTTTTTTTTTTGAATATCATTGCTACTGTATTGATTGAGGATTATATTTTTTTATTGATTCATCTAGTTTTGTTTAACCATTTTTTTTGTATGTCGTTTAAATTTAACTAACTCAATTTTATGAAAAAAATTTTATGAAAAAATCTTCAGAAAAAATTTATTTTTAATTTTGGCAATTAAAAGTTTTGTTTGATCTGAGCCGATTTTATTTTTAAATTCAGAACAACATTAAAAAACTGTTTATTTGAGATCTCTGAGCTATTTTTTCGTTCGCATTTAAACAATTTTTCTCTGATTTTCAATTACATCGTAATTGGATAAATCTCATTTGAGAAATTTTGATTTGGTACACTCTAAATTTAAAACGACTAGCAAAGCTTCCTGAATAGCTCAGAAGTTCTTTGTCTAGCACTTTTTTTTTCTTAATTGAGTGCACTTAACCCAGATAAGGCGGCATACTTTTAGACTTTTTATAAAAAAGTTCAATTTTTAAAGATAAAATTATTTTGTTCTGGTTAATTTGTATATTAATTTCATAAAAAAACATTCTTAGGAACCATTTTGGACAGTTTCCGATACTGTTCATTTGTCCAAAGTATGATTTTAAACGAATTTAAGTTAAACTTGCTTGGCCTATTGGAAGGACTGTAGTCTAATCTGGGTTAAGTTCAGTGCTCGCACTTAGACCTATAAGATATTTTGTGCTTCTCTCGAAGAGATCTAAGTTAGTAGGCCCTCATTGACGAATAACTTATCACTGGACTATGAAAACTCCTTAAGAGTATTTGCTTCCAATTTTTAAAAATAAAGGCGAGAATCGGACACACTCGTGTAGTTTACAGTTTTCAAGGGGTTCTCAACTTTCAGTGTGACAATAAAATTGGATTTCAAAAATTTTCATAATTCATATTTTGTTCTTCAATTTTATAAAAGGGTTTTTTTAAGATTACTGATTGAAAATTAAATGGAAGACATTCAAGGACACAGATAACAAATCTCCCTTAAAATCATGTCGTCATAACTCAATTTTTTCCTTAAACTTCTAAATATTTGGCATGAACCATTAAAATTTCCAGTTTAATAATTTCTATTTTATACCTTCATTTAAAATTTACATGGATAAATATCTAATTACACGCTCGCCTTACTTTGAATAGCCTTTTATTAAGTAAATATGGAAAAATAAATAAAAAATCACCAAAAAGAAATAAGTTTTTAAACATCACAATCCAAAAAACCGCAAATAATATCTTTTTTTTGTACATCGTCATCACAACTTTATAATATTTATTTATTTTTTTTTCGTTAATAATATTCTCTATTACATTTTTCTACGTAATACCAAAATTTTTCTGTGTATTATAAATTAAATGATCTTAAATGTCAAATAAAATAACCGAAAATCTTCAAAAAATCTGGATTTTACAACATCTTAATTCTCTGTAAAGTGGTAAAATTATAATTAATGTTATTATACACTTAAAAGAAGTATAGAAAAAAATATTAAAAATCCATTAATTACAAGAGCATTTTATGATTCATGCCGGTTGCAACATATTTTTTGGTTTTTTTCTTCAATGAAAAACGATTAACATTTTATTAACATTATTCTACATATTTTAACACAAAAAAAATAATATTATGATGCATATTCGTACAGATCATGATAAAATCAATATAATATGTCACCCGTTCACTTCACTTAATATATAAAGAAAAAAAAATAAATTACGTGACTAGATTTGATGTCGTAAGTAAATGCAGGCTTTGTAGTTAAGTGACAAAGTTTTGTGGTTAAATTTTTCATATAAAATTATTTTCAAGTTTTCAGAGTTGACATCACTGAAAAAGTTACAAGTGTGAATTAAATCAGTGACGGAATGAGAATTGATATGAAAATATTTTATAAGATGGTTTTTTTTTCATTGTAACCATCTCTGGAAACACACAAACACACATTTTAAGTTGTGTACTTTGACTAACTCACTTATATGAACACTAAATAAAGTGACTTACGCATGTCTGTTGTGTTTTAATTTCATATTAAATATATGTACGAAAAACTGGTATTTCTTAGACTACATTTACAAGTTTAGTGTGATGTACGATGATTTTTATTATTTTTTTTTCTTTTTACATTTAAAGTCAGTGTGGTAGTACACAAACACTAGTATTTGACTTAAAATAACTTTCAAAAGTTTTTCGTTTTGTCTTCGGTTTATTCGTGAGTCGAAAGCTGATGTGAACGGTTTATTTATTTGAAATTATTCTTAAGATTATTTATTTATTTTTTTTCTTTCTGTACATATGTTGCTATTACAAAGTGAAACGCGTTTATATTAAACGTACATACACAAATAACAACAACAACAAAAAAGTGTTTCAACCAATTCGACAACGACGACGCGCGACAAATGAAAAATTATCGCTTAATGTCTCGCTAAAAAAAAAAATCAATCATTTATATTTATATAATTAATATTTATTTAATTTAATGTGACCGTAAAAGTGTGATTATTTATTTAAAATAAGATTATATTTTCAAAAAATATTTCAACAACGACGTAAATTGCTAGGATTGAGAAGAAAAAGCTCTGTTTTAAGAAGACGAAAAAAAAAGATATTGCAAAACAAACTGTATCATCATTCTAAAGAAGGAAAATTGCTCTTATTTTTTATTTGAATATAAATAAAAAGACACAAAAAAGTGACAGAAAATGGCGTACGAAATGATGTATTTTCAAAAGGAAGCTGTAAGTTTAAATTTTTTTGTTTGTATTGCGTTCACTTTATATTGCTACCTTTTTAATAATAAATGTGAGCTCTTAAGTGCTGTGTGTGTGTAAAAAATGCAATAAAAAATTGAAAAAATGACAGAAATTACAGTTAATTTTGAAATGATCAATAAAAATATAAATTTTTTTACTGTTTATGAACGTTAAATTTATCAGCACACATTAAACGGTGCTAAAACGACTTGGATGTTGTTTTGATATTTGCTGTTCATCTAAAATGAGTTTTTTGTCTCTGATCCCGATTTTTGACTAGGATTTCCAGATTTTTTCTCTTAAGTCAAAGGTAATCTGACATTAAATGACCTCTCACTTTCGATTAAAGAAGTCTCATGCCTTGCATTCTTAACATTTTGTGATGACTTTCAATTTTCCTGATATTTTAAGGTCCATCTTCTCAAATATTTACACTGTAAGCTCAAAATGCCCTACAAACCACTCCGCATAAATTAAAAGAGTGCCCATGATATTTGTAATTTTTTATGTAAATTAGCAGAAAATGCATTAAAAATTGATTTTATCTAACACCCTGCCAGTGTCAATCAAAGATCGTCAACTGACCAAATCAATTTGTACTGCGAGGTGTTTTAAGCTTGCAATGTAAGATTCTCAAATTATTTGATGTTAATCGTGAAGTGTATTCGAAAAAACAATTTTGTTTGACAGATTTGTTGACAATCAAGCTCAATTTTACTAAAATTTGCAAGCTTCAATATCTGGGCCTTAAAATCAGCTTAAAATCAATGAAAATTTAATAAAATTTGTCTTCTACGCGCTTGAACCATGCACGAAATAGTCTCACATGGTATTGCTTAAAATTGATCGAGAGCCATAACACGATATGAACTTAAAAAGCCTTTGAGGTTTCTTGGATATGGATTTTCTTGGAATTACACACCTTTCATGAATTCTCAACTGCATGCTATGCTAAAAATGTTTTGCCAAAAAGAACAGCTCTGAAGTCAAGATTGATGACTCAAATATTTTACTCATAATTCTTAATTTCGTTAAAATATTTCTAGTAACATTATTTGGGATAAAAAAGTATCTCGGTTTCCCACAGGACTCCTGTTGGTTTTGCTCTGAGAGCACCCAAAAAGTTCTAAAAATCTTGAATACCAAAAAAAATTGTTTTATATCAAATTCTAGGAAAATATGAGCCAACTTGGTTAAATTCAGAGAAAAATTCCAATTACAAGGTTTATTTGATATTCAAAAACTGCTCCAAGGGTAAATTTTTGAATGATATTTGAATAATTAAAAACCAATAAAAAAATATCAATAAAATACGAGTCTTCAAGTGATTTCCATTACAAAAGAATGGGCTGATAAATGTTTTTAACAGCACAGAAAAAAAACATGAATAAATAATTCAGACGATCATTAAAATTTATAAATACCAAATTACCAATAAAAATTTGTTCAATTATGTGCAATAATTACAAAACAAAATCTGAAAATTTCATTTTGCACAATCTATAAACGAACAAAATTAAATATATTTTCTTTCTTCATCAATATTCAAATTAGCGAATACAAATTTGAATTATCATGAATTACTTATGCATATACGTGACTTGTTTATATTTTTTTGGTGAGACACAAAATACAAACATGAAACACACAAACATATTTAAAAGAGAGATGCAAAGTTTTTTTGTGTGGATTTTGTGCAAATTAGTGCGAGAGAACACTTACGAACCTTTTAAGAAGCAACGTGCTTAAATTTTACAAACAAAATACACAATGAATGATAAATAGCTGCAAAAATACAAAGAATATAATAAAAAGTATTTTTTTTTTGTTTAAAGGGAGTGCCTTTCAGACAATTTCAAACATGGCCTTAATTTTGTGCGAAATGACAAATCAAACCGCGATAATTATTGGTCAAACTTCAGATGAAAAATCACCAATTTCGATTTCTATCATTCCACAGAAAAATATTTGTATTATTATTATTATAATACCGATTTCATAACATTTCACAAGAAATTCGATTACATTGACTTATACAATGCAAGTAACTACTATCAGCATCACAGAGGTTATTTAGGTCAGCTGATGATACATATTTTTTTTTTTATTTGTTGTTTACTTTAAATAAATGTATATGAAAATGAATATTTCTACAAGAAATTAAAACATCAAATATTTTCGGCACATCTCATACATTAAAATTATTAAAAAAAAAAAATTGTTGGTCATCGCCTTTCATGTATTTATTTGCAGTTAAATGTGAAAATAAATTAATTGTAAATAATTGTAATACAATGAAAAGTGAAATGAAATTTTATTATTATTTTATATTTATTTGTGAAACATGTCTGTTAATTTTTGTTTTTTTTGTTTAAATATTTCATATTTTTTTTGTCCGATTATAATTTTTTTTTTGTGTGTAAATTATTATAAATTTGTAATGAATGTAATGGTGCTGTTTACATGAAATCGCTTTTGTGTGATGAAAAGTGAAAATTTTGTCATCATGAAATTAGATCAGACTTGATTTTATTAGGCATACCATATGCGTACTTTTGAGCGGGACAATCCTGATTTTTGTTTTCGATTTAAAAGATTGGAAAATATTATTAACAGGGAAGTCCAAAAGCTGACCTTAATTTTACAAAAACTTCGTGAAAAATTTTCAAAAGGAAAGGTCGTTAATGAGTATGCAAATCGATAAGGAATCACATTGGACCCTCCAGAGGGCGCTGGTGGCGGTTTTTCTGAAACTGAGGTTGGTTTTAAGACTTTCCTGAAAAAGTCGTTGATGAGCATACAGATCGATAGAGAATGAAAAATACAGACACTTGTGTCTGGGTTTTTCGATTGGACACTCCAGAGGGCGCTGAAAGCTGATTTCGAGATTAACACGAAGAAAAAGTTGAAAAACAGTAAAAAAATATAGAAAGTCAGGGTAAAAGTCGTTAATGACCCTGCAAGGGTGTCAAGGAGGGTCCGAAAAATCCTTCCTAGAGACTGACAATATTTTTTATTAATGTTCCTTTGAAATAAGTTCCAAGAAATTTTTTTCATGTCACATTTCAATTTCAATGTGTAAAATCATTAATTAAAGCGATTAATTTTTATTCACTATGTCAAAATCATAATCAAATTAAAACATTTTAATCCTTAATATTTTTTTTTTTGTGTCATTTTAAACTAATCATATGGATATTTTTTTGTGTTTTCTTCATTTTATACATTCATTAATAACCACATCACATATCACGCAGCAGGCACATATTTATTTAAAAAAAAAATGTAATAATATAAAATGTAGAAAAAAAAAGATATAAATTGTATACAATTTATTTTCATGTTAAAAACACATAAAATTAAATAATGTCAAATAGAAATCAGAGTATGATTAAATTCATTAAGTGAACAAAACAAAATTAAACACACGTAAAATAATCTCGACTTGTCTTCTGTATAGCAAAAGTTTCATAGAAATTTTTTTTTGTTGTATTTTATTTTATAAATGGATTATCTGTGTGACAATTATTTTTGATAACACCTGTAGAATAACATAGCACAAAATTTCTTCATTGTCTTAGAGCGTGTGTGTGTGTGTGTGTGTGTGTGTGTGTATTGTTAATTCCATTAAACGCGCATATTTGTATGTATTTTGTTTGAATTGAAGTTAAAAATGTTCAAATATGTATTCAAAGTGATATTATTACTCCATGACTAAGCAGTATTTGCTTCATTACGAAAATCTCTTAATGTCAATACGTTACAGTTGGAACATAAATAAAGCGATTAATTTTTTTTTTCATTGTGAATTAAAACTTGAGCTGCATGTTCAATTGTGTAATTGAAGGTTAACTGAAACTAAGAATTTTTATATGACTCGGGTTTTCCTTAAACGAGCAATCACTGTATCACTGTATCAAAAACATGATTTGACACGGAAAATTGAAAAGTAAATCCTTTGCCTTTCAAATCCGTATTGAGTCCATTTAAGGATTTTCTGGTTGGAAGTGTGAAATGAGAAGTAATTTGACCTGTAATCCAATTGAATGAAATTTTTCGACTTAGGATTCCTTACAAATAAGTTTTTTTTCCGTGTAAAAAAATTATCATTTCAACTCTTGTCATTAAATTTACATGAGTAGTGGATGGTGTCACGCTACCTTATACACATATCTCAGCTTATATTCTGTCTTGAGTTAACAATCCTTTTACACATCTCACTTACTCATTATTTTAATTTTATCACACAATTTCCATACATGAAATGTAACTTTTAGAGTTTAATGAGATAAGTATCATACATAGAAATGTTGCACAACGGTGAAAATGCCACAAAATTAATTCAATTATAAATTTTTGTATGATGATGCTGCTGATGACGATGATGATTATTATTTTATTATAAAGATACGAGAACTTTATACACCTTGTTAGACACGCACAACACAATTAAAATTAAGGATTTTATTATTTTTAAATGTCTCACTAGTTGACAGAAATGTAATTAAGCAAAATGTTAAGAGAGTTAGAAATTGGTTTAATTTAATTAAATGTAAAACCTGAAAAGCATGCTTGAAATTGTAAATTTTGAAAACTCTCTGAACTTTGAAATCAGTAAATGATTATTATTATCATTTACTGCACGTGCTACAAATTTAATTTTAAAATACCGATTTAAGAAAAAAATTAAATAAATAACGTTGTTAAGCTTTTTTTGGAAAAGTAAAAAATTAAGAATACACAGAAAAAAATAAACTTGTTTTCTCCCTTTAATTTTTTTGTGTAGTAGACATTTTGAAGCAAAAACTCGTTTTCTTTCCAAAATTTTATGTCTCCTCCATTTATTTTACTTATTTCTACATCAATAATCTAGAAAAAAAACATTAAAATTTATATAATACGTATAAATAAAAAAAAATCTAATTCCTATAATCTAAAAATTTATTTTTTTTTCTTGATGAAGATTCGTTTATTATGTTGCCAAAAAAAAATAAAAATAATCATCTGTCATTTTTTATACACACGCATTCATAACACACAAAAAAAATAATGAATTTTATTGAAAAAATCATATCAGTAAGTTCTGTTAACTCTTTAATACATGAATATTATTGACTAGTAATCTTCAATGGTCAAAAGTTGTTTTAAGAGCTCCGTATGCTTGCTTTTTAGCATTTTTCAGTCGTACTGTCATCGATCAAATATGGCAATATGATCCATCTTGCTCAAAATGATACACTTAAGCGACTATCAAACCTATCTTTTGAAGAAAAAAAATTGCTGGGCCAGGACTTTGGTCTATTCGAGCTAGGTTGTCAATGAATCCCTTTCAGAACGTGTAATCACTCAGGCAATCTGACATCCAAGAACAATACACATACTTTTAATATCTGGGATGCCAGACTAAATTCTCTTCCCTTTTTTATTTAATCAGGGAATGTACATTTCAAATATTTTCATTTTCTGGGATGTCAAATGGGGCAATTAGCAATAGATTGTACGGTGGTGATGACCGAGTAAGCAGATAAAACTTGACAGTTCATTTTGTATAGATACACATACGAAAACTTCAAAAATTCTGTACGTAAATAGAGCTTGTCAAAATTTCACCTGCGGACCTAGTTAGCGTGTTGGACTATCATTCTTAAGATTGGCAGTTCAATTCTTGCTTTGGCCATTAAACTTTATTGGGAAATCTCAAATGACAGCTTCTCAATATAAGTTAAAGGTTAGATAAAGGTGGCGACTGCTTGGGATGACAGGACAAAACCTAAGTCAATCAGATGATGATAACGGGTATGCACAATGAGCCCGACTGATGGCCTGAGTACAGGCTTAAAGTCCTTAGGCCCTACAAATCTGATCTGATCTGAAGTCTAATGAAATCTTGTATTTTTTATCATGTAATCATCATGTAATTGAAGGGTTAATTCCTTTGATATAAATGTGTGTTTAATAATCTTACACAAAACAGATAAGCTCTAATTTATTTTTTTTTCATATAGAGAAGTTTTCAAAATGATTGGCTGTTTCTCTATAATTATAATATTTTTGCGACATTATGGTTGACATTAAAAAGCAGAATTTATTCATAAAAAAATATACCACCTACACAAAAAATATTAACTTGTTAGATGTTGTTGATGGTATCATTAAAAGTTTTTGTATTCAAATCACATTAAGATAAGGTAAATGCGGAGAAATAGTAGTAATAACAAATAATAAAAGATGTTAAAAATTGTATATTAAAAGTATTTTGAAGCATTATCTTAGAGGTAATCGAAAATGTTTCATCAAAAATTACTTGAAACAAAAAAAAAAGATAAGTAATAACACTTTCATACATTTCCTGTAAGCAATTACACTTTTTTTTGATTCATTGAACCAACAAATAATTTTTAAAACCTACTAATTTCAAATTTCATTCGTATTCATATTTAACAAAGAAATTTGTAACAATTTTGTATTTAATTTTATTTCATAATTGTATCAGTCACCTGGTTCCATAACGTGAACTCATGACGACAGTAATATAGTTTTCATAATTCCTCGCATACAGATATTCGTTCAATGATTTATTTATTTAATGAATTTATATTGAAATTACACAATCAATTGTTTAGGTTTTTCCCGAGAATTTTTCATAATAATAAATAAATATTGAAACTACATGAGAGGTTAAATACAAAAAACAAGCAAATAAACTGTGCGAAACAAATACGCGTGTAATGAATATTTAAAAGTGAAGATATTTATAATTGAAATTAACGTGTATACAAAATTGACTCATTACAATAAAAATAGATGTTGAATAAATGTTACAGTTGATTTGAATATACAACAGCAAAAAAAAAAAATTAACAAGGAAAAAAAAGTTTTTATAGAGTAATTGATCGAATCAATGATTCGATTGAAATTTGATGAATGGTTTCTGTTTATTGCGGTTATAAAATATCATTTGTTTGAAGATGAAAAGACAAGAATTTGGATGAATTAAACAAAAGATTGACTGTAAATGTATTTAAATTAAGATTTGAATATGTCATGGAAAATTTCATTCAAGTTGTCTAACCAAATATTATGAAAAGATAACAGAACATGGAATTTAATGATTAGATAAGATGGCCTAAGAAACAGGGATGATAAAATACAAGCAAAAATGTGCTATTGACCTTGAGCACATGTGATCTGTAAACTGTAACCTCATGAGAGTGCGTTGCGCCACTGGCGGATTGGCCATAGAGGAAATCTGGCAAATGCCAGAAAGGCCGCAGTCGATCGTCTTGTAAAAATTAAATATAACGAAAAATTTTAAGGAAAATCATACAGATAATAATAATAATTAATAATTTCCCCTTAATAATTTTCAATCCGCCTCTGCTGTTTCCTGGCGCCATGGCGATCAGTGTTTTAAGGTCTTAAGCATAAAATTCAATCACAAATCATGCATTATGGTCTTAAACTTTTAAATTCCATGTTGAACTCATATAATCTTCAGAAACACTTAAGCCATTGATTGGGCTTAAATTTTGCAAGTACATCTAAAAAATAACAAGAGCAAGAAAAAAAAGAAAGATTGTAAACACGATAATTTATCTGGATATTCCATTTATTTGTTTATTTGCCAAATCACTTAAATGAAATTTCATGCTTAAAACAATGTACTGCTATAGTTAAGAAAAACATTATTTGAGTCATACTTTTATTTTAAAAGGCTTTTAAATTGAAGATGATTTTTTTTGTATAACCATAAGATGAAGAACGTGCACACGTTTCTAAAACATGATTAAATGTAAAATTTTGTGAGGTTCATGAAAGACGATTAATTTCAACTGAAAAAAACTGGGCATTTTCTTAAAATCTTATATTTTCATTTTTAATTTGAATATTAATGATAACATAAAACGCAAAAGTTTCAAAATTTAGTCTTTTTTTTTGATTCAATATAAAATAAATTTACTGCTAAAACGTTTGTTATTAATACGATGAAACTTTTAACACACATACATTTAATAATATTAATAATAAATGAAAAAAAAACCTGTCTCTAATATAGCTCAATGTAACATGTATAAAAGTATTGGAGATCGTACAAATTTAGTGTACGGAAATCGCATATGTTTCTCATTTTTATCTGCTGAATGCGCCTATAAAGGCTTCAAATGGTATGGCAAACTGGTCGACGAGTTTCTTTACATATCTGTGCATAAATAAAAGAATTGTGTTTCGTTTTCTAAGAAAAATGTGTGAATAGTTTGCTACTCTTGATGTAGTTGTGTATTGCTTTGAAATTTGTGTATGGAATTGAGTAAAGTATTAGTATTAGAGAATGATTTATTAGTATTTCTCAAGGTTGCTTTATATAGCTGTGTGTTGTGTATTTTGTATTTATTTTTCAATATAAATAAGATTTTTATTGTAAATTAATGTAATAAATTAATGTTATAATGATTACGATTATTTGATATTATTTTTTTTTTGTATTTTCAGACTTTAACACCACAAACAACATTTGCTTCAGACATTTATGCTTCTTATGCAGACAGTTTTGATTTGTCACTGTTAAAAAATAACACAGAAGAAACAATAAACAGTAGAAAAAGTCAAAGTCAGACAAATGTTTCAATGTTAGCTTCCCAAATGTCACCCGAATATATTCCAGCAACGATTTTTCCTGATTCAATGCAATCACTAAAAAAATCCTTGGCATGGAATATGAATAGTCAAACAAATGAGAATCAACAAGATTGTGTGGCAATGGAAGAAGATCCTCCGATGTTTTCAGCACAAAATATCCAAAATTTCAAGACAAATTTCTATTTGTGTCCATTACCGAGCCCACCACAAGAGACAACTGTCTCCTCGTCAACACAATCTATTGCAAGTCCACCAGCATATACACAACATTTGTTCAACAGCCATATAAATATTAAACAAGAGCACATAATTTTACCACCATCTCCACCTGAATCGGATGCAGCATTCGAATCAGATGTGGATTGTATCAAGAATGAGCCTACAGATAGTCTACATTCGACTGTAACAGAGCAACAACCACCAACATGCATCGATATTGAATATTTTTTGAAAAGTTCATTTGATTCTATGAATCAGACACCTAGTAATAGTAATAATCTTAATAACAACACTAGTGATAATAATAATAGCGATAAGAAACAGCAAGACCATCAGCTACTAAGAGAGTGCTTACAAGATACTTCGTTCCAGAAGAAGCACAATCTTAGACCAGTTGCCCTAGAATCACTTTTTACTGGATGTGGATGGAATTTACGTGGTGATATTGAACCAGTTATTTCATTAGCACTCGAACAAGCAAAATGTGATATTAAGGCAACGTGTGCTGCTTTAGATATTTCACCAGGTGAGTTGTAGATAAGACTTTTTTTAAATAAAACAACAAAAATAATTTGCATAATAAATATTATCATAGCAAGAAATCGGTTTCATGTCGAGAAGACAAAAAGTAGCTTAATCGACCTTGACACATTTAAAACAATTCATCTAGAACATTTTTCCATCTCAAATTTTCCATAACACGAAAGATTTTCAATTCAACTGTTATGATCTAACCTTCACAGCACCACATGATGCAAAATGTGTAAAATGCTAAATAAGAATAATAATTATATTAATAAAATACAAGATTAATGTGAACAGATAACACACAAAAAAATATAACATGCCAACTTTATTTATTTATTTTCCTTATATAAATAAAATAAAAAAATTTCTACGATTACTACGAATAAAGATCAGAACAAAGAAACAGGGGTGTGGCCAATCGAGTTTTATCATATCAATTTTTTTTTGCTTATTAAAAGTAGAACTATTAAGTATTGCAGTGATACAATTTTTTTTTACCTTTCCATTCATATTAGCATTGTAATGTTAAAATATAGCAAACAAAATTATTGGCTTCAAAGGCTCATGTTTAAATTTTTTTTTACTTTTGTTTAATGACGATATTAATTTATTTTACTTGCTACGTTCGTCATTTAATCAATTATTTTGTTTTGGCCTGATTACTTGCTGTCTTAATCGATCTTACAACAGTTTCCTAGTTTTGCCTTGGTCAAGAATTGAATTCTTGAGTTGTCTTTTGAAGTTGAAGTCATTGAGCAATCGATCAACTGGATCACTTCTGAAACTTTCAACTGGGACACAGCTTTGGCACATTAACTTCACCGTAACTACTTTGATTGATTTCCCAAACTCACTCCTTCTAGTTGAAAATGGTATATAAATTTAAAATCTGAGCTGATCATTTAGAAAGTTGATAAACCAATAAATTTTGAAAAATCTCTAGATACTATAAAAAATCACAATGTTGATATAAAATCAATTTCATAACATATTGAAAAAATAAAATATCAATTTCTCTAGAACGCAAGTCATTCTAGATATCCTCTTTTAGTTATCAAATTTTCTACATATTTATTTTTTTTGCTGAAAAACCGGTCAAATTTGCAATAGTTTTTATGATCATCACAACCATTGAGCATTTGTTATGCTTAAATGGCTATAAATTTTATAGCAGCACAAAAAAAAAACAATTTATAAATAAAATTAAACAAAAACACGCAGGAATTTAGCAATAAAGCATAATATTATAAAGTAATAAAAAGAACAAAAAAAAATCTATATTCTAATCATAATAATAATAATAATAAACAACCGTATCTTATTCCTATAGAAAAAGAGATACATTTAGATCGATATAATAATGAGCGAATGGCAAATAATGTTGAAAAACGATCAATTTACATTGAATTTAAAATGAGTTTTTAAAGTAAAATGTATATTATAGTTCTTATTCTAATATACATAGCTTAAGATATGGAGTGTGTTATATTAAATAAGCAAATCTGGTTGATTTTTTCAAGGTATTCCAGTTTTGATACGTTCTTAATGTGTCAGTAAGGTAAATAATATAAGAACGTTTGTGTTTATACATGTTTAAAATGTATATTAAAAAAATTCTAATAAACGAGAAATGAACGGAGTAGCAATTTAAATTGTATTAAATTTAAATAATATATGAGATAAGAAGGGCTTTGATTGTAATGAAAGAAATAATAATCGGTTTATGTATTTGATTTATTTATTTAATTTTGATTGAATTCAATTTAAAACCATATTAAAAAAAAAAATCTTAATTCTTTCATAGAATGTTCCTAATTCTTCCATATTTTTGGAAAAAAAATATTTTCAATGAACAAATTGATAGAAATCTGTGAATTTTTGTAATTCATCGCAATTTGAAAGAAATTTATCGTTATTTGATAAAAAAAAAATTGTAAAATGTGCAAAACATCACGTTCAATATTGATCTAAATTAAGCAACCCAAATTATTAAAACAAACAAATATTTTAGCATACAGATACGTTTTTGTCATGACTTTGATTTAAATTGATATTTAAATTTGTAATTTTACTTGGAAACACAGGCTCAATATTGTCGTACGGCAAGAGAAGAGGCCATCTTGGGCTTCATATCGCGAGCCTGACTTATCCAGGCATTTTGTTTGATTTTCTTTAAAATTGGCATTTAACTAAATTTTCAATCAAGTTAATTTTGACGGTCAGCTGTGACCTTTCTTGCATTTGTAAGCTCATATGACTTCGTCTTTCACTCTAAGTTTAAAACGTCCCGCAGTATAAATTGATTTGGTCTTTAGACAGAGATCTTTGATTAACGCCTGCGAAATGTTTGATGAAGGCAATTTTTAAGAATTTTCTATTAATTTTGGTTAAAATTTCTAATATTTTGGGCACTTTAACGCGTACTTTATATAGATAAATTCTTAAATTAGCTTAGCTAAATCGTCGTATACATCCACACAACATAAAATTTAGTACTATTTTAGTACTACTAAAACTTGTACGAGGTGTATGCATGTATACGAAGGTTTAAGCTAAGCTAAGATAAGAATTTATCTATATAAAGTCGCGGTAACGGGTACTTTATATAGATAAATTCTTAAATTAGCGTAGCTTAAACCTTCGTATACATGCATACACCTCGTACAAGTTTCAGTAGTACTAAAATTTTTAGAACTACTAAAACTTGTACTAGGTGTATGCATGTATACGAAGGTACTTAAATTTTTAGAACTACTAAAACTTGTACTAAGTGTATGCATGTACACGAAGGTTTAAGCTACGCTAATTTAAGAATTTATCTATATAAAGTCTCGGTAAGTCTATGCATATAGCGCGGGTGTTTTGCGAGGCGTTTTCAACTTACAGTGTTCAGTGAGCTGAGGCCTGAGTAAGTGAATTTAACACAAATTCATTTTCAAGTGACTTTCAGAACTAAGCCTCGATTACCATATTTCAAACAGGACCAATAAATCAAGAGAGAAAATGTATTTTTTTTATTATCTTTTCTTCAAAT
Organism: Culicoides sonorensis; assembly: GCA_900002565.1. Classification (NCBI taxonomy): domain Eukaryota; kingdom Metazoa; phylum Arthropoda; class Insecta; order Diptera; family Ceratopogonidae; genus Culicoides; species Culicoides sonorensis. Next base: position 178,321 of record LN483356.1, on the reverse strand, counting down.
AACCAGTTTAGTTAAAGTCGAAATTTAAATCGAGTAAACATTTGAATGTCACCTGAAAAAAAAATTAGAATATATAAATTGAAAAAAAAAATCATCATAAAATTGATAGTTATCGATGCAAAATTGATGAATTTTAATATTATACTAGAAGGAGCAATTAAATTATTTTGTTTTTCTTTCACTCTTTATTTTGAAACTGTACGTTAAACCTGTTCTTCTTCTTTTTTTATCTGCTTCATTTTTTTTATTTCTTTACTTTTTAACAAATGATAAACAACTTTGATATACTTATGTTGCAAATTATAAAAAGATAAATAAATATTTTCTTTAATAAAATACTGCGTCTTATGAATGTTAGATAGGTTAGTTCAAGGTTGTATTAAATTTCTTTCAATTTTTTTTTTGTAAATTTCAGATCCAAAAGAATGGACCACCGAACAAGCTCAATCATGGCTACGATCAACGATTCAACAATTCAAATTACCATCAATTTCAAATGTGGAAAAATTATTCCCAGAAGATGGTCAGGAATTGTCACAATTGAGTGAAGATGAGTTTATTGAAAGATGTCCTCAGGTAAGAAATTAAGAAAAAAAAATTAAATTAAAGCATGAATGACACTTATTACATAAGAATAAAATTACTTATTTCGGTTAGAAAAACCACCATTAGCAAGCATCTTTGTAAATATAATAATAATAAAAAATAAACACGTAACATTATAAGATAAATAAATAGAATTAACTTTTCAGCTGACATCATCTGAGTTTTTATCATTTTTTTTTCTTTACACAACTTTCAACAAATTGTATGGTGCTTCTTATAATTTTTGTGTACTAATTGAAAATGATAAGACAAGTACAATGTGCCTCGAGTTATGAACCGTTTTTTTTTCTTTCTTTTTTTATTTAACTTTTTGACTATAAAGCCAGCATCGTCATAGAAATTGAAGAAAAATAAACATGTATTTTGACCATAAACCGCAAGCAGTACAATCAAATACTTGTAAATTTTTATTAAAAAAAGTCTTCTCTTATTATTTTTTTTTCTTTATTATTATTATTAATTCAATGGACACAGTCACATACATTGTGAAGTCATATGAAAAGAATTTTATTATTATTATTATTTTATACTCTCTTCGTCTATATTTGTTTTTCTGTTTAAGTACATAAAAGTATTAAAGAAAGTAGGTTTTTTTTTATTTAATAATAATAACACACATATATGTATTTAATAAAATAATAATATGAAGCAATCAGCAGGCAATAGTAATGTATTTAGCAAAAATATTTAACAAAACGAGCCAAGTAATGTGCGTCATGCATATCACTTTCACCGTTCGATGTTGCGTTGTATTTCAATCTTTAATACTTTTTTTTCTTTCGTATTTTACCACAACGCAGTATTATTACAATACCATAATATTAAAAATAGTGTGCAGGGTGTCTGTGTAATGAATGCATGTATGTTTGTTTTGAAGGTGAACAGTGCGTTTTTAAGCGATTTTTTGACTCTAAAAACTTGAATGTGTAAATGTTTCTCTGAACAGGAGGACACTGTTTCACATCTTCTTTGTGTATGCCCCCAGCATAGTAGACTGGCGACAGTTGAGAGTTAGTGACAGTTGGGAGGTATCCAAGATAATTTTTTTTATCCTTTATTTAAATTAATACAAAAAACACATTTTAAAAATATGGTGTTGACCTTGCGGAACATAGGCCATTATGGTATAGTGTTGTAGAAAAGAGAACATTCAGATGACTGGGAGTCTATGATTTCTTCAGATAACCTTGTTATTTTCTGTCCGCAATCACATCATTACGCGAAAATTTTTTATATATGAGACGGAAATCCGTTATGAAAGGGAATTCGAAAAACGGGTCAGTTAAGTCAACACCTTCACGCGCTAAAATTTCCATTCCAATTTTCATTACCAATTAGATAGAACCCAGACGAAAGATACTTTCACTCCCCTGTCTTCAAGTCTTGATAATTCATCTTTAATCACGTGAGTGATTGGGTGACATTTCAAGTTCACGATAAGTGCGCGAATATTGAATACTAGAGTAGCTGTTTAGGGCAATGAGGACCGGACGATCATTAACGAATACGTTCACGAATACTATGGCATGCAAAGAGCAATGCAGAGCTCGGCGGAAAAAATACCCGTAGGAGTTTGACATGAAAGTGAGATTTCTTGGCCTTCAGAGAGTGTCATCGATACACCTGTATCAATCTTTGAAAACGAGCCATCTTTTAAAAATAATAATTTCAGGTTTCTCTTCCGAGATAAAGTTGTTCCATGTGGTACCTTCTGTCAAAAATGTGGTCTGTCCTAATCAATTTTTTTGTGAAAATGTGCCCACTTTCCTGTACTGAGCAAAGTCCAGTGGACTTCTTTTACATTTTAATTGCTTGACTAGATTTGGTTCCATTTTCATCAGATATTATTGTAAATGAAGGTCTGAGTCCTGGTTCTCATAATGGAAACCGGCCTATTAATCACAAACCAAGATCGTTATTTGAGCACTCGTTTAAGCTATTTATTAAACTGTTCACTGATAAATTCTCTCACAGCCCACCGTTAATCATTACATCTACTTTAAATAATACTGTATTTTATCCACACAAATATGGTATAAATTCCAAAAAAATAAAATTGAATAAAAAAAATGAAATAATAATAATAATACAAAATAAAAGTAAAAGAAAAGAAAGAAGAGAACTTGATACAGCTAATGATCAGATTGTATCCAATGCACGTAAACATTTCATGTATTTAATTGTCAATATATGTGTGGTGTTCGTTTGTCCAAAGTGAAACAATGAAATTCATAATAACAAAAAAAGATTGACTGCAGCAATTGAATATCAATATAATATATATAGGTAGACACATCATTATATTATTCAACTTTTAAACTTTTTTCATTTAATCTATACAATTTTGGTTTGTTGTTGTTTGGATTGTTTCACTTTGTTATATACAAGCAACGTATTGCTATATCGTACTATTTTTAAATATAAAATCGTTGCTTTGTATGTAGTTTTTTGCAACGAAAAAAAAATTAATCTGTTTTGAAAGCTGTGCTTAATGTAATACCGTGCTTGCATAAAAACGACCTTGGAAAGGACAGATAAATATGAAATCGTTTTTGTTGTAAATGTGATCGATTTTGTTTTATATATTTTGTTGAAATTTTAAAGGAATACTCACTATTTTTTATTTGGAAAGTTCCATGATGAATCGGAATTTCATTTTGATTTCTATTAAAATTTTATTGCTTTCTGAATTTTCTTCATTTCATTAAGTTTACCAGGAAATTCTCTCATTTTCAATTATATCATTCATCATTTTTAATCCAGACAAAGATTTTAAGAGTAAAATTCCGTATTGATTTTGTAAAATAAATGACTAGAGCAACTTCAATTTCAATAAATGAAATAAATGTGCGATATTCAATGAACCACCATTTCTTGTTCAAAAGCGTCACGTTTCAATTCTAATATTAGCATCACGTCTATGGAATATTATTTCACTCACTCTTCTATTTTAATATTACTTAATATTCAAACAGAATGCATCAGATCACAGTTACTTTTTAGATATATCTTTTGAATTTCAAATTATATTCAATATATGTATATTTGTGAATATTAGAATATGGATAGTTTTAAATGCTTAAGTAAGAAGTGAATATTTTCCAATCAGAAAAATTAAAATGGAGTACTTTGAATTTGCATTACCATTATTGTTATTATAAGTGTCACTCAATAAATTTTAATGTATAGATTTAGTTGAATCATCGTATCATTTTAAAATTGATGAAAAAAAGTTGAAATTTATGAAAATGCCTTTCAAAATTACGTGATTTAGCACATGTACCATCGGGAAGGGCCACTGCATTCCACAAGAGTCCTTTTCAAGCTTAAGGGTGGTCCTTTGTTGTATACTGTCATTCGAGTCACCCTATTCGGCGTATTGAATCTCTGTAAATCTGTATAAGGGTCCATACAGGTCAAGGTGATCTCTTGTTGAATGTTAGCCTTTGGAATCGTTGTTATTTGTATCAAGCCTTTTGAAAGTTTCTTGACTTTCGTGTGACACTTACTTAGTCAGACTAGATATGAAATGGCGTCCACTACGGTCCCAAGCCATAATCATCCCTGAAAATATTAATCTGTTTGAAATTTTACTTCATTTATAAAAGAAAAAGACAGAATAAAAAACATTTAATGATAATTTTACTTTATTTTCAGGCTGGAAGCACATTACATGGACAGCTTGAGGTATGGATTGCCGCATGTGCAGATGTATCATTTACACCGACAACAATTGATAGTCTCAATGAGTCATCAACTGTTGAAAATCCCTCCGATATTTGCATGAGTACCGTTATTAAAAGTAGGTTAAATTGTTTTGCAAGTAAAAGACTTTCGAATTAAAATGCACTTTTTTCCTTTTAAGGTGAAATTGATGAAACATCAATTGCATCACCCATGTCAACAGTCTCGTGTTCAAGCATTTCCACGACTCCAACGTCATCGGCAGTCGTAGTAACACCACCAACTACAAATAGCACATCAACTGGAGCATCATCAACACCAACGAAAGCACCAACTCGTCAAGGCAGTGCTCACATACATTTGTGGCAATTCTTAAAAGAATTGTTAAGTGCACCACAAACCTATGGGACAGCACTTCGATGGATCGATCGTAAACAGGGCATTTTTAAAATTGAGGACAGTGTTCGTGTGGCCCGTTTATGGGGTCGCCGTAAAAATCGTCCAGCTATGAATTATGATAAATTATCAAGATCAATACGACAATATTACAAGAAAGGTATCATGAAGAAGACAGAAAGGTCACAGAGACTTGTCTACCAATTCTGTCATCCATATTTCTTGTAAATTTACATACTCTTGTTTAATTTATTTTATGAAAGTTAACGCTTTTATTATTATTATTATTATTTATTGTTATTATCATTATTAATATTAAGTTAGAATCACACTGAACCCACATTAAATAATATTTATTTCAATTGAGTGAAATGTTGAACAAATTATTCTTTATTTAAAAAGAGATATTAAACAAAAAAAATATATATATTAAAATGAAAAAAATCAGACACAATTGTTGAGTGTCAATTATAATTAATATTAGCATAAGGTACACTTCATAGTACCTTGCTGATGGATATTTTTGTTTCTATAATGGAACGTTATTTTATTATTAATTAATTAATTACGATTACATTTTTTTCAGGAACATACACAAATAGCATCGTACTATGTTCAGTATTGTACAGAAGCACTGGGACATTAAATGTTAACTTTAATGGCATCCACGCACTTGCACTACTGACACCCCGATGTTTGTGTATGTTCAATATTTGGATAATATTTATCTTATATCATTATAATCCACTTATTTTTATAAGGTTTTGAGGATGAAATATTTTTATTATTATTATTTAAGGTTTAACCATGTAAATTAGCTTCACAATACACCTTAATTGGGATCCCTTTAAATGTCACAAGGTGTTTGATGAACCTTTTTTATATTCAAAATATTATATATTTTAATATCACATGTTATTTTTGTGAAAAAATGCTATAATTTTATTTGATTTCCTATGTAAATGGGATATTTGATGCGCATCAATCTCATGTCAATGAAATTTATCCCTGGAAATTGTCTAAAATTTGGACAGACTTGAGTTGAATTGACGCTTGATCTGAAATTGACAGAATTTCACTTTAAACATCATTTCTTCAAGGCTATAAGTTAAGGAATTAAAATTTAATGATTTTTTTTGGTTGTGGGAATTATTAATTTTTTTGTAGATTTATGAAATTTTCTGGAATACACATTAAATTTAATGCTGAGGAATTATTTAAATGGAGAAACCATTAAAATTTTCCTTATTTTTCATTTATGTGTGATGTGTAAAGGAATTCCAGCAAAAATATAAATATAATCAAGAAAATATTGGATTTATATGTTATTATAATAAAATTAATTTGTAAGGCTTTATCTTATATTTGTTCTATAAATATAATTTAAAACATTTTATTATTAAATTAAATATTATTTTCATAAGATTGTGTGTAAATTTTCATATTTTAACTGAAAGTATACACACATTTTATGGAAAAAAAGCAGTCAGAACATAAATAACTGCCATTAACAACTGTATCAGTAAAATGGCTTTGATTAATGTTCATCTTGATAATAATGAAAAATAAAAAAAAAATATAATACATTTGATATATGTAATAATAAAAAGAGAAACGTGTGTCACTTTGATACCGTTATTACAATTTTTATTGGTATTATTACATGTCTCTCCATTATATTTTATATTTTTGGTGTCATGATTCACTTTTTTTTACTTTTAAGGAGAAAGAATACAGATGAAAAATTGAATTGTGACTACATTTTATTAATCAAGACAAATGAATTTCCAACATTTTTTCTTTGTTGAACTTCATTTGTTCGTTTTTTATTTGAAATTTTTTTGAAGGATTGATCATCAAATGAAATTAAAACACCATATTTTGTGTTTTTGTAATCATGACAACACAAGATGCGATGAAATTTCATTTTGATCATCCAAGTGAACAATTTTTTTGTCTTCTATTAATGAATGTCCGCATTCTTACATCAAAAATAAAAAAAAATAAATCTATTAACTAAAATAAAACTTCTATTTTGGGTAATAAAACAATGAAAATTATAAAAAAAATTAACACATATTTGAGATCAAATAACAAAAATAAAAAAAAATATCTGATTCATCCAAATTTATTTTGTTTTTAATACTTCTTAAATTTTTATTATGATAAATCATCAAGTTATAATAATGATTGTAAGCCATAAACGAAATATTCTTTATCACTTTACACAATAGATAAATAATAGAACTTAATTTAATGTTAAGGTAATAAAAGTTTATATTCTGTTAAGAAACATGTTAATTAAAATCACAAGAAAAAAAAATCAAACAATCAATAAAATCAATAATTATGATGAAACTACGAATAAAAAAAAATACATTACACACATTTATAATTTCATATATTTAAATTAACTTTTTTTATTTTCTATTATTTTATTAAAGAGAAATAGTGTATTGATTTAAAATTTAATAAAAAGATACAAAATTAAGGATAATATTGTCAAGTAATATATTCGTTGAAAAGCAATAAAGAAAATTAACAAAAAAAAAATATTAAGGGATGTTTTATTTTCTGTATTTTTTGTTGTTTGCATAATGTCGACTTAATTTTTCTTCTGTTGATTATCAGTGTAATTTGGGAGCCCATCAACGATCTCAACAACCAAAGTGTGTATTTTTGTCAACAGTCAGATATGGGACTGCTTTAGGAATTCTCTTTACACCCACCATAATTGTACCGGTTTGATAAGTACAATTGTGATATGTAAAGAAGAAGTGAACGAACGCTCACGGGGGCTTCAGCCTCATGTGTCACTCAATAGGACTTATTTTACCAAAATCTTCGTAAGTCGTTAATTCGTGTCTTTTTTTGAGGATACAAATCCCGAAACATTCAGTCAAATTATCAGATTGAATCGTACTAAGCTCTGAATTGTAATAGAAATGTCTAAAGCTGATTTGCACAAAAGGTCCAACATTGCTTAGCCCCACAAAACTGAAGCGGCTGAGATGGGTAAACGCTCCTATAAATAACATTGCTTTGAATAAGCGAATCACCATGCCACCATTAAAGCACATCAGATTGGGAGGATCCATGTTAATTTCCCTAGCCACCTTAGTGGGACTACTTAGTTACTTAGGTAGCTATACAACCAATTTCTTAATCAAAGTCTGCTTAAGGATCTGTTTCCAGTGCTCTCTATCTTGCACCACCTGTTGCCATTGTTGCACTCTTAACGTCATCAGATCTGAATTAACGTTTTCGATCCACCTTGTTTCAACAAGGTCAGTCCTTGGAACAGGGTTGCTAGGGCTCGTTTAGGGTCCATTCGTGCTAAATTCCCTGCCCATCTTAATCTGTTTATCTTTATGATTGCTACAATGTTTGGTTCCCCACTTTCACGTTCCAGTTCAAATTTGTATTTACGTCTCCACCTCCCATTTCCAGTTTAGCACCGCAAATAGTTCGCAGTCTCCCACTAATCTCACTGGTTTCCGGAGATGGAGAATAATGGAATAATGGAGACGCCTATCGCTTTTCAAATTAAAATCTCACACATCAATATTTAACTATCAAAAAAAATATTACAGACTCAAATTAAATGGTAAATACCATGAATCAAATTAATAACAACATTTTACTTTGGTCGGCATATATGTGATTGGTAACATGTAAATTTATTGATTTAAAATAATTATTTAAAATAAAAAAAAAAACACTTTTAAAATGAATCTCAATTACACATAAATAATAAATGAAGCTCATCATCACAGTCATTCGTATTTCATAAGCACTCTTATTTTATATGTAAATTTATATTTATTTTTTTCATTGCAACTCGATGTATCGCAGAATTGTTGGATCAAATGCAGAAATAAGTAAATTTATTACCACAACCAAAAACGATGATCCAGTTACAATATAATTAATAATGTGTCCCGATTTATTCGCTCTCCGTTCATTTATTTTACAATCATTTAATAAGCTCATTGACAAATTTAACACGCCTGTACTCATCTAAAAGTTAAAAAAAAATTTAAATTAAAACATTTAATATTAATTTAAATGTACAGAAAAAACAAAACTTGCCTGTAAAAATATCACAACACTAAGTAACATTATCAACAATGTATAAAATTCATGTTTATGTCCGACTTGGAGTACGTACTTTAATTGTGATATATTGGCGGTTAGTAGTGAAATGTCAAGCATACCCTGTGCAATTGATTTTTTTGTCTGATATCGTCCAATATCCATCGGTTTTTGCTGTTTTTCGTGTATTTTATTTCAAATTGAAAGGAAAAAAAATACTGTATTGCAATGAAAGTTTAAGATTGAAATAATTTAACTTACCATAAATTCTTCAGTGGTTTGCGCTAATTTAGCGTCCAATGGTGTAACTTTCGTCATAATTTCTTATTGATATTTTTATTATTATAATAAATCCTTGATATCAATAATAAGGTAAATTAATAATGAAAATTGTAGTACTCGAACAAACAAATAATCACAAAATAATATGTTTGGCATAGACAATAATAATCAAATTACAAATAATTAATCGATTATTTTCATATAAAATTATGGTTAAATTGACTGTTGCTTTTGTTTAAGTTTTTTATTCCTTGATTACACATTGAATACTCTTTGGCACTTTGAAGTGATTTAATTTATTAAAATAAATAAGATTTTCCTATAAAATTTTGAATTTTAATGAAATTTGAAACAAAAATAATCACAAGAGTTTAATTGAACGACCGATCACAACAACTGATTTTCTTCTATTGAACAAAAAAATATATAAAAACTAACAGGTAAAAACAATCAATGAGTCATATATTGACTGTGCACAGAACATAACATGATAATTATTGTGAAGGGCAACGAGTAACTGATAATTCACTTCAATGGGCTTAAAAATGGGTTCACGGATAACTCAGAGAGGCTTAACGTGGCATCAAATCAAATTTTTTGTTCGAGTACTTGAAAATTTAAGTTTTTACGGGTCTTGAGACTCACGAGTAGGCTCAGCTTTTTTAATGTTGCCTTCAGTGGCACATGCCAAAAAGGCCGCAGTCGATCGCCTTGTAAAAGTTAAGTTTAGCGTAAATTTTATAGAAAATCATACAGAATGCCAGGGCCGTTAATAATTTTAAATTTCTGTAAAAAATACGGTACTCGCCGTTCCTCTTTCAAAGCTACAACAACAATAAAATACATAGCAATGTATCTCTTCATTAAAAATCAAAATCAATAATAAATAAATGAGAGATATACTGAAGCAATTTACTATTGTATAGTAATGTATTAAAAATTTAATATTCATATACACATCCTTAGACAGAAAAATTTTATCGTGCTCTAGTATTTTACTTTCATTCATAAATTTCACCGTAATTGTTGTAGAAAATTCTACATTTCATGGGAATGTCCTATATTGATTGAAGTTTAACACGTTTATTAGGGTGGCAATTTGAAATACTGTATTTCATTTAAAATTTTCACAAAGTGCCTTTGGGTATTTTGAATAAAAATCGATTAATATTAAATATTTAAAAAAGTAAATACTCGATATTCAATTTAATTTCTGTGTAATTTTGTAGGAGAAAAATTCAGGATATGAATAATACATATTTTGGGTCTGGCTGCATGAACTTTGTTATTTTACTCGGTTATTTTACTAAAAACCAATAATATTTTTCAAATATTCATTAATACCATGATAAGAAATTATCGTGACATGTTGCTTTCAGGGAATGTATGTAGTGAGTGTAGTTGAGAAAATTTTGATTATGAAAACAATGTTGACCTTTTTTTTTGTTTTATTGCTGTTATTATTATTACAAAAGCATACAAAAGACCTTCAATTGAAACGAAAATTATCAAACATTTATTTTCCTCAACAACTTTGTTGTTGTATCAAAGTTATTCGTCGTTTTCTGAGGAAACAAAAAATTATATGGTTGACTTAATATGTGACTAAGTATTTTTTTTTTTCAATTTATGTCACGTGAAAAACTTTGATGAAATTATATGTGATATGAAGTGAAACGTGAGAATGTTTTGTTCATTAATCAATCAATAAGTGGGAATGAAAGTGACAGTTTTTCATGTTAAACTTGATGTTTCAGTTAACAAAGTAAACTTTTATAATGTTTTTCGTTGTAATGAAATAAGTGTCAATTATTTATCAGTGCCCTGAGGTAATATTACTGATTAATTTTAAAGATGTGAATGTGAAATTGATTTGAGCTTTTTGTCCATAGCTCACATAGCCATTGCCAAGAGGGATTGGGATTTTTTGTGGGAGGCTGGAATTTAAATGAGTTTCTTAATGTACTCTCAAGAATAAACCAAAGTGTGTTCCTCATCGAGATCAATAGGACACCATTGGGGCCAAAGGGACAGCATCACATTTTATTTGATCTTTTGTGGTGGCGCTGGTGATTTTAGAATTTTTGACATTTTTAGTTGTCCCACTAATCCCAATGGCCACTCATAAATTCGTCCATGGTTAAAAAAAACTCCTAAAATTAAAGGATTTATAGGAAAGTTGAATCCTTGGAAAATTTAACTCTGATACATTTTTCTCCATATTTTTAAATTCTAATCTCGATGAAAGAAATGTAGAAAGCAAAAAAAACATTTAAAATGTTACCAGGCACCTACATGTAAACCCACTTGTTGAATTGCTTTAGTACATATTGAAAAAGAAAAACATTCATAACATTATTTTCGTTTTTCTTTATTAGCATTATTATTTGATTTTACATAATTGATGGGACTTCGCTCTTCCATTACTAGGCTTGCCAAAAAAGTTATGTAAAACAACACACATTAAGAAAATTGATGTAAAATTTTCATGAAAAGAGGAAAAAAAACATTAATACTAACAAGTTGCTTCCTTCTGCTTAAATTTTTTTCTTTTCAACATCATAAAATTAAATAATAATAATATTTAAATAATTTACTCACATGTTACACGTATACTACGATAATAATGTCGAAATTCGTCTTCCGTTAAATCTGTAAACTCATTCTCTTCCTTCCAATACGGGAATTCACCCTTTCGATAATGGTTGTTGTGTGTCTCAATTTCACGCATATTTTTTAAATAAATCGCTTTATGAATTGCCTCGTCTTCAGAATTTTTATACATTTTACCATATTTACGCTTTAAAATAACAAATACAAAAAAAGAAACATAAAGTGAAATTTAAGACGCAACAAAAAGTAAATAAAGATTGTTTTTTTTAAACGTGCACTGAAACCTAGAGCACATGTGAGTGGGAAAATTTATTTTTAAAATTTCACATGATTGATGGCATTTCAACGAGCCTCGAAGCAAAATATATTTATAAGGAAGAAAAAAATATCTCACCTTGTATGACTCCCATTTGGTGCTTTCACTTGCAGCATTAACTGTGAAAAACATGTGGAATTTTTTTTTAAATAATTTACAGCAAAAACAATATTTCAATATAAAATTTTAAGAAAAAAATTTTACTAGAAACCTTTTAATAATATGCTTTTCTTCATTCCAATCTTATGATATAAAAAATAAACAAATATTCAATAAGAATTAAACAAAAATTATAAAAAAATTTATACTTATTAGTCGATGAAATGTGAAGTGAACTACATTTTATTCTCAAATAATAATAATACATTTTTTTTTCTTGATTCACTCTACTAAAGAATGTTTTGAATAAAAAGTCACATATATATTTATGAATCCCAGTATGAACGTGCTTCAATTCATGTATACACAGACATTTGTATCAAAAAAACATACAGACATCATCAAGACACCTTTATTGGACGTAAAGTAGCTTGAAATACAAACAAAAAATAGTATCTTAAAATTTAATTGTGCAATAAATTTTTACAGGTGTACCCGAGTGACAAATAGAAGCTTATTATTGTATAAATTCTTGGAGTTGATGTGGTCTAGAGGTAACGTTCAATGCTTTAGTTTTAAGAGAATTGTCTTAATCATGTAACATTTTAGCCAGTTTGGATTCTTATTCAAGGGATTGATTTTATTGATGGACACGTATTAGAAGGAGTGGTTAAACAACAACTTGACAAGCACCTTGAAGCAAATAATATAATAACAAGCCATCAGTCTGCCTTTAAAGGTAAACATTCATGCGAAACCACACTGAAGTGGCACTGAAACGTAAAATAGCTGTGATATTTCTTGACCTCAAAAAGGCATTCGAAACTGTAGATCGTGCAATTTTATTGAAAAGACTCTGTGATAATGGTGTTACTGGTAACGTCCATAAATTGTTTGAAAGTTGGTTGTCAAATCGAGTCTAATATGGAAACATTGCTGGTGTTAAATCTGAACCGATATCAATTAATACAGGAGCACCTCAAGGCACCCCTTTATCGTGCCCGTTGTTTAACGTTTATTTTAATGATATTACATCACATGTCCAGCATTGCCATAGTATTTTATTCGCTGATGATGTTTTATTATAGATGGACGCTGGAAATATGAACGATGCATTATAAAAACTGAGCTATGATTTTAAAAATATAAAAACCTTCTTGAGTATGTCCAAACTCAAATTGAATGTGAGAAAAACAAAAATTATGACTATTGGTGCAAATATGGAAGAAAACAGTATTATTGTTGCAGAATGCAGAACATGTAATGAAAAAGATGTCAAAAATGGTTGGTTTCCTCAACAGAAACCGTAAAGAGATTCCAGCACCTATTAGATTAACGCTCTACAATTGCATGATCGGATCAAACATTGACTATTGTAGCTCCCTACTTTACCTGTACAAAAGAGAAAATAAAATAAACCAGCTACAAAAAGTCCAAAACAGGGCTCTACGAATTATTACGTATGGGAACTGGTTCAGTAGTAAAATATCGAGCGGGTTGGTGATCTACAACCGGTATTTAAGATCAAACAACAAATTAAATTTTAACCTTTGTGTAGCGGAACTTCCTTATCAAAATTTTACACTATAACCATAAAATAGTCCATGAACAGATAATATGAGAATTAGTGCAATAAATGTAAAAAAGAAATATTTATGTCTGTGCACTATTTTTTTCTATTGTGTTTTTATAAATCTTCAGGAAGTTGTTCAGTTATGCAGTAATTTGCTAGTCACAATAGAATCAAAAGAAAAAACATTTTAAGTATTAGTAAATATTCTATTGTTATATTGAATTATACATTAAAAGTAAAAGACACGTCTGGTCTTGTGCTGTCATATGTATTTTCAAAGTGTGTGATATTTAAAAAAAATCATTGAACTTTATCAACTTTTTCATGAAAAATTTTACATTGAAAAGAAAATTTCAATAACAAAAAAATCTAACTCAGTTTAAAGAGTTTAAAAGATATAAAATCCTTGAAAATGTTTGTGTGTATTTTTTTTTTATTTTAAATTTTATTTATGTTAGAACACTTGTTCATATATTTATTTTAAAAACAGTAATGTCTCAGTTCAAAGTCTCATTTCTGTTTAAAAAAATCTGTAGTAACTCATTTATCATTACCACGAAATGACAAAGTGATATAAATTTTCCAATTTTTTTTACTGTTAATTCATCTTAAAGTAATGACATTTTCAAGGAAAAGTGTTTTTTGTTAAAAAGGAATCATAGTTTATTCATTCAATTTTTATTCTTTATCAGTATCACATCAAATTTCTTTGTTGCAGAAAAAAAATATTTCAATTTATTGAATTTAATCGAAATAATATGAAAGAAAATTGTTTCATAATCATTATATCGTATTTTTATTTTATTTTATTTTCCGCAATGATATTTGTTATGTATTTCTTTTTTCTTTTTCATTCTGGGATTTCTATTGAAAATTTATGTTTTTTCTCTGTATTATTCATATGGATTCGTTTTGATAAATTGTTTTATATATTTTTTTTCCAGCAAAAATACGATAAATTCCCTAATAAAAGTTAAATAACATGGATAATGAAATACATTGATGACTAGAATGATTGTTACAATTCAATTGGGAAATGTGTTTACGTTTCAAATCATCACCTAAGGTAAAATTTAACTAGGGTTTCCTTAAATTAAATTTCAATGTTTTGTACTTTAACGGTAACAAGTTAAAGGTAATAAGGTCATTGGTTCATGTGAATTTTGAATGAAATTCTCTTCTCACTAAGTGAAAAGTCTATCAAAATAAGTATTTATTTATTTTTTGATTAGATGTCATATGCTCACACTCTTCAATGTTGATAAATTTATATTTGAAATCTCTATATTGATGAATTGAACCACAATACTCATCGCAATACTCATAAATTTTATTCACTGAATAAAATACAATTTAGATGAACGTTCAAGAGACCACATTTTAAAAAATGATCCAGAGAAACTGATATAACATGAATGAGTAGGGAAACAGGATAGATGATGAAAAATTGTATGATAACATTAAAATATATTTTTTTTTCAACATTTATTGTATGTGTTTGAGTATTTATTTACATTCGACCTAGTCATCGTCATTGATGAGAAATTGTTGTGCAAAAGTGTCAAATTTTATTGTATTCAATATATTTTTATTCAGAAATCGGGTTATATTGTATTATGGTGGTAATATGCTTCATCAATTCAACTTGATTGATAGGTCGTCGAGTGTGTTTTTTTTTGCTCTCTCTCTTTATAATAAACATTTATAAAGTATGATCTATCTCAAATGAGTGATTTTATTGATGAAGCTAATATAACGAATGCATTTTAACTAAAAAATCCAATTTTTTTTTGGCTGTATTTTTTTTTTAATTTTCACATGAGTGCATTTCTATAATGTTTATTTTCGAACCTTGCTGAATAAATAATAAATAGTGTGATGTTGACGAGTATTTTCAATGTTTTGTGCAAAAATATAAGGAAGATTTATAAATTAATTTATGATGTCCTCTGTGATAGAAATGGATTTCATATATTTTTTTTAGATAAATATTAAAACTAGATGAAAACATTTCATTTTTAGATGAAAATTGGACGATGTTTCAAAGTTTTATTTGCTTAATGTATGAAATGAGTTTATCTGTTTTAATAAAACTTGATTTCAAGTGCTGGCATATAAAAAAAACAAAGAATTTTCGTTTTTCTGATTCATTCTGATAAACGCAATATTTTGGGTGCCTCCTTTCCTTGTAATTTCCCTGTGAGTGCTCATATAATTACCCTTTTAACGCAATGAACCAACTTACATTGCAGGACATTTTCATCTCGTCGTGTAGAGAAAAATCATAATTTTCCTAATGATATCACAATATTTTTATTTTTAAAATGATATTACGTGCAGTAATTTTATTTTTTATTTATCGAATCTTTAAGCAAAGCAATACTAAGTTTTTATTCCTAGACTCACATTTTTCTCCTGGTTTTACGTAAATATCTTTAGATTTTATCTTCATATTATTCTTAAACTTTGTTAGTCAGTTTTTATTGATCCTAGTCGTTATCTGACCTATTTTAATTTATCTCTGAGAATAAAATAGAGGAGAAAATAAGCATTCAATATAAACCAGACATTAAATACCAATTATCCTTAATAATCGGTATTGTGAGAGATAAATGGCTGATTTCTTTTTTTTTTGTTAATACTTTTTATTCTCCCTCTGGCAATTTTATATCTTGCAAATGATACCTAATGATGATAATAACACAGTGCGAGTAAAAATGAAATATTGAGAAAAATCATAAAATTTAAAGTAATCGCTAATCGAATCTTGAAATGTAGCTTCCAAGAGATGGCGCTGAATGATGCTGATTGTTAAACTGGTTTTGATTGATGCACATAGGAAAGTAAAATAAAATTTTTGAACTTTTGTTAAGACAGCAAAAAAAAATTATCATCAAATGTTTTTCCCTGAGCGTTATATCTCACCAAAAATTTCTGAATTCACGCGTTCTATTCAAGGTTTTTTTTAAAGTACGAATTCTACTTAAAATGAGAAAAAAGAGGAAAAAAAATTTAATAATAATATATTACAGAGAAAACGCCTGTTGCAATAAAAATTTTTCCTCTAATACACATTTTTTTATTATTTTTATTTATCTGTTATGATATAAATAATTTCCCGATGGCTGAATGGCATCTCGCTTATGATAGTAAGACATCTTTTTCCTTATCGCATTTTTATTATTAAAAACTTCTATTGAATTGTGCTTATCAGAAATTATTTAATATAAGTAATAAGATAAAGTTGTAAATAGCATCATTAGTGGTTTAAAAATGTGTCTTAGAATGAAGGAGAATGATGAATTACAGAAATTATTGAGAAATCTTACTTTTATTTATATTTATTACATTTCTAACATCACATCAGCTTTACATTTAATTTTTTTTTAAATTTATTTCATTTCATAATAAATTTTATTCATTACATTTAAAAATTTATTTGTCCAATTGGTCGGGCATTTTGATTCCAGTAAATTTCGAAATGACATCTTCATTTGTCAGGTCAGCAAATTTATTGAGTGATTTTCTGTATGTCACTTCGCCCCGTTCAAATTTAGCATTATGATCTTCAACCTCTTTAAAATTACGTTCAAACACCTTTTTGCGTAAATTTTCTTCAGAATCGTTCTTGTATTTCTTTCCATGTTCAGACTGCAAATTAATTAAACCGTTAATTAAAATAACAAGGAAAAAAAATTCATTAAAACCAACTCACTTTCCATGAATTCCAGTCCTTTGCAGGAAGACATGAAACAACTGTAATTACAAGGAATAACACAATAACTTTCATCATTGTTCTTTCTTTTTCACTTTTATAATTCTTTAGTCTACTTTTTTTGCTATTATACACTTTTTTTTGTTTTAATATTCAAAACTTTTTCTTTTATTCACTTTAATTCAGTTCAGATCTTTTTTATTGTATTCTTGATGATTTTTTACTATGTCTTGATGAGGCAATCGATCATATTTTATACTAAAATTTTGTACCGCTGAAATTTTCTAGAATCACTTGAATAAATAAAAAAATTCCATGTGTTTTTTTAAAAACGCTCATTGTACCTGCTTTTGCCTGGTACTTAAATATTTAAAGCTAATTTTGAGAAATTCCAGACAAATATTTTCAATTATTTATTTATTTTATATTTGGTTTCGCTACTTTTCGTATATTTTTTAGAAAAACAAAATTTCTTGAAATTTCTAGGAAATATTTGCTTGTTATGAAAAATTATTTCTTGTGATAATTTAATTTAATTCAATTAAGACAATGAAATTTTTCGTTACGTTTTAATAATAAAAATAAAAATGTTCAAGGAAAAAATTTAATTTAAATTAGGTCATGAAATTGTAGGTTGTCTTTGCCTTGAAGAATCAACAATGAGGAAGTAAAAATGGAGAATAAATAAATTTCCTTGAAAAAAATATTTTCAATTTAAAAATAAAATTATACGATTTCAATTTAAAAAGGAAAATGAATAAATAGAAATAAACAAATACGGAATAAAATTTTCCATAAACTACAAAAACCTTGTCTAAAAACACAAATACAATGACAAAAAAAAAAATTAGAAAAATGTGAAATGTCAACAACGATTATAGGATTAAAGTGAACTTAGTCTTGAATGTTCTTTTAAAAGTGCATTACAGGTTTGATGCCAGTTTAGATAAGATTTGTAAGGACGCTGAGGCCGTCAGCTGGGCCCACTGTGCATATCCGTTATCATTATTCGAGAGACTTAGTTTTTATCCTGTCATCCTAAGCAGTCGCCACCTTTATTTAGCCTTTGACTCAAATTGATTAGCCGGAAAAAGGGGCATTTGAGATTGTAAAGTTTCATGATAGAGGCAAAAATCGAACTGCCAACCTTAAGATTGATAGTTCAACACGCCAACCACTGCACCGTACAATCCCTCTATAAAACAATTTTTCTTTTCCTTGTTTGACTGGCCACTGAAGAGTTTTTGAACGCAAATAGCCTTACAGTACTTGGTGATTGAGCGTTTTTGGATAAGTCGACCATTTCCTTCAAACAGACGGACAAAATGCCAAAATATTCAAATATTTTTATTAATTTAATCCTCCAAATGTCAAGCAAAGTATCCCGTTTTGAGGTAAATCGACGGGAAACAAAAACTTACAGTGTAAAATAACGTGCTTTAAATTAGATTTTTTAGGAGCAACAGATCGACGTCACACAAACCTGCCTGATAGCGCATTATTTATTTCATAAATCAGAAAATTCGTTTCATGTTCAGCCGAAATACACAATAAAAATGACATATGATGGCTTGAAAACAAATGTTCATGAGATGAAATATGAACTCTTTGCCATAAATGATTGCATGGATTTAAAAACTGATTCAGTTGAGTTATGATTATCATTTCCGACAGTTTCTTGACTGTTTTTTTTTTGTAAGTCACAATCGTAGTTATGTTGTGAATTTTCCTTGAACATAATGAAAAATAGCTTTATTGACCAACATCATTAAAATTGCCACTAAAATTTATGATTCATCTCAATTCATTGTGATAACCTTGAAACATTAAAATTCATTTTTTTTTCATATTGTTATTATTATTTAAGTGTATCATCAAAACAACTAGACAATTGATTCACGAGCCGTAACATCTAGAAAATAAATGTTTAAACAACTGTTGGACAAACTTTATCATAAATAAACAAAATACTTTTCAAAAGATATCATTATTATTTTTTTTCTCTTTACATTAAGACACGTAGGTGA
Organism: Culicoides sonorensis; assembly: GCA_900002565.1. NCBI lineage: Eukaryota > Metazoa > Arthropoda > Insecta > Diptera > Ceratopogonidae > Culicoides > Culicoides sonorensis. The sequence continues at coordinate 158,915 of LN483356.1, read as the reverse complement.
TCGAAAAATGTTATGATAAAAATTTGAATAGTTTTAACGTGGATTGTCAACTATCAAGACATTTTTATTCTTATTTGGAAATTTTTATGAGTTTTTATCTATAAAATTTCTCTAAAATAAAATGAAAATAATAATCGTGTTGTTGTCTGTTTTGTGCATTACTTTTGCAATTGATGATTCAAAGTGGGACGAATTCAAGGTAATTATTATTTTTTCTTTTATTTATATAAAAATTAAAATTGCTTTACTGAAATTAAATATTTCCCAGAAAACCTACAATAAAACGTACAAGGACGCTGATGATGAAAAATATAGAAGAGAATTATATGAAAAAAATATTCAGATCATTGAAGAACACAACAAAAAATATGAAAACGGCCAGGTGACATGGAAAATGGCTGAAAATATGTACACAGATATGACAGCGGATGAAGTCATGCAATTACATACAGGATTGGTAGGATTTTTTGTTTTAATGTTTTCATTTTAAATGATTCCAATTCAAAATATTTGAACAGAAAACTGATGAAAGAGATGAATTTTAAAATTGATTATCTTAATTTTACTTCAAAATTCCATTTTATGTCTTCTCTTTTTTTATTTTAATTTATATGTAAGTTTGATATGTTTGTCAACAAAAGTGACTGATTGTGATTTTTTTTTTAAATTTACTTTTTATTTAGACGATAGCCGAATTCAATTTAAGAGCTCAAGCAGGACAGCCTCCAATCAATCAAAGTAAAATAAAAGACGAATCAAATGCTGGAAATTCATCAACAGTATCAACATCAATCGTAATGATGTTAATTTTTGTTATTGCAAGGAACTATTTTTAAAATCTCCTTTTATTAGTTTAAATGTAAAATAAAATCCATCTACTGATTTAAATTTTGTTTAATTATCACTTTTTTTGCTTTGTTTTGTTTTTAATCGATTAACATAAAATGACACACGTAACAATCGTAAAATTTAAATTAGTTATCTCAATTTATCATTCATCATAAAATTAAAATATAACACATTTTTGTTTTTGTTTTGGTGTTTTAATGGGTTCGATCGCATCCTAATTATGATTTGTGATTATTTTTTTTCTCAAAATAATTTATGCAAAAACGTGTGACGAGTCATTAATTAATTTATATATTTTTTAATGTTATTTTAATTTCAAACTGCTCTGACGGGATGATTTTAGTGAATTTTTATTTTTAACTTGGGGAGGACAAACGTGATCATGAACGATATACACAAGTGCATTTCCATAGATAGAATTCGGCCATTTTAGAAAAATATACAAATATGGTATTCAGCGATTTACAGTCATATTGAAAAACTCATTATTTACTTTGATTTGAAAAAATTTCTGCCTTCTGCCATGTATGGAAATTCTGCGATTTTGGACGATTCTGTTGATGTTCTGCGATTAGCCTTTTCTCCGGTTTTGTAAATTACCACAGTTTTCCCAATTTTTGAAAAGTCCACCAATTTAAAAAATTCTAACATTTCAGAAATCATGGCAGTTCACACAGACCGATGGCATGCGCTCCCATAAAGATCTTTTAATCTCAAATCGAGAGAAATGTTCTAAATATTTAGCATCGAATCAAGTAAGAGCATTATTTTTATTTAAAAACAGCATGACCCATAAACTGTGGTCACACTAAATTCAAAAAAAAACAAAATAAAAAATTTCAGAATTCTTTCCCGGATATTCACAAAACTTAAACTTTAATTTCTATATAAAAAAAGAGAAATTTTTTCATATATAAAACAAACTTTTTTAAAAGAGACACAAAAATAAACTGTAGCATTAGTTTTATGGAAGTTCAAACATATTTTTTGTTTTCATTTAAAGTTTCATCACAAGTTATGTATTTGTTGCATTTTCTAAAATTTTGTTTTTAAACATGTTTTGGTTTTCAATATAAATGTCACATCAATTAGTGGGAAGACAGAAGAAGATTATTATAAATTAATAGCAATATGAAGGAGGAGGTTAAATTTTTAAAATTCAAGACGTCAGCTTTTCATCTGATTCATGGACGTCAAATTTCGAAACCCATTCATTTTTAAAAATAACGCTCGTTTACTTATTTTTTTAATAGTGATTAAGTTGAAAAATTCTGTGAATGAACACAAGGAAGTCAAATCTACAAAAAATAAAAGAAGACCTAAAAATGATTTCAACATAAAATAAAGAGACACTTTTGTCTAACTTTTTAATGTTTTATTCCAACTCACAAACTATTTTGAGTTCATAAATATTTTGTCCTTTTTTTGCATCCTACTAAACCAAATGTAAAGTTAAACTAAATATGAGGACATTGCGGTTTATGTTCACAATTTAACACAACAGTAAATTTATGTTCAAAAATTATAACACAACATTTTCAGTTTTTGCTCGTTCACTTTTTTCAGGACAATAATTAATTACATTATTTTAGAACAATTTAAATTTGCTTCTCTCTCTCAATCAAGTTTAATTATGAATTTTTTGTTCCATGACAAAGAACACAAGTATCGGATATTGTGTTTCGATGCCACTGAATGCCACAAGTATAATGCATTTTACGTACTTTGTGAAAAATAATTAACCTAAAAAACAAAGCAAAAGTTTATTGTTCACAAAATCCCTTCAGGTAAATAAAATATTAGTAAAACAAAGCCAACAGCAGTCAAGTCATGGTTCATTTGACATTTTATACACAAAATAACTAAGCAATTAAAGTGGTCTCATTTTTTTTTTTTAAATGGGTTGTTTTAATTGTAATATGGACTAATTTTGGTGTATTTTTGGAATTTTATTTCAAAATTTTTGCATTTACATATTTTTTGACTAATTTTTTTTTCATATTTTCTTGTGTCAGTTTTAATTCATTGATGAATGTATTTTTTTATAATTTCATGGAATCAATTTGAATTTATTGAATTTTTACATCACAAATCATGACTGTCAATTTTCAGATTTTCATTGAGTTTCATCGTCACATTCATTTGAATGTACAAAAATCAAAAATGATAATTGAATTAAAAACTTTCATCTTTAGCTTGTTTTCAGTGAAAAAAAAAACTGTACAATTTAATTTTATTTTCTCTTTTCATTTCATGAATAGAGACTGTAATTGTCATTTAAATGTATTATAATAATAGAAGCGATAATTTGTAAGAGAACAGCAATTTCAGCAGCCATAACAACAACAAGAAATAAAAGAAAATTTTAACAAAGTATACAATTTTCATAAAATGAAATAAAATTCAACATTTATTCATACACGTTGTTGTGTAATTGGTGTACGAGGCCATTTTTTTATGATAAAAATTTCTTTTATGTATTATAATGACGGTAAAACCGTATAATTTTTAGTTTTCATTGTATTCCATAACTTAAAATTTAACTATTTTGTAACTATTCTTGTTGGTATGTGTTTTGTCTTATTATGTAATTTCATATGGAATTGTGAATGTGTGTATGATTGTGAAAAGTTTGCAAAGTAGGTATTTTCTTTTTATCACAATAGTTTTCATTTAAAAATACTTTTCTATTTTTATTATTATTTTTATTGTTTGTTACTGGTGTTTTGTTACATATGTTCTAACACATTCACACACACACAAACTCTCACATAATCTAACAAACATTTGAAATGAATTTTTTTTGAATTGAATAAGATGTAATAATAATGAAAATAACTGAAAAGAAGTAGGAAAAAAAAATTAAAATGTGATTTTGTAAAATCAAGTTAAGCATATTGGAATTTCATAACAAAATTTTTAATGTAACGATTTTTTTTATGGTCTTATTAATTTTTTTCTAAAGAAACACTTTTATCAAATTAATATCAAATTACAATGAAGTGACACCAACATGTGCATTTTAATTTGTTTATCAAATCAATTTGCACTAGAATTGCATAAAGAAAATGTTTATGATACTTTATTTCAATTAAAGACTGAATGAATGTTGCCAATGGATACAACGAAGAAAAATATCACTTTTATTTAAAAAAAATACAGGGTGTACTGATTTAAGGATTTTTTTTCATTGGAATACAAGGTTTTATGTCGTCATTTTTGAGTAAAAGCAGTACCCATGGCGGATAGTAAACGAAAAGTTCCAAACTTCTCCCTAAAAGATTATACGAGCACAAAAAAATGCCATATTTGAAGAATTTTATTGTTGATGAAATTTTCAGTTGATCAAAATTCCATTGAACACACTGTACAACATTTTTATACAATTACATATAATTTTTATATAACGAATAGAACAATATGATATTTCAAGTAAAATTTAAATGACGTTATGATGATTTGATAGGTTGAATATAAGACAATAATAAGTCAAAGCTTTAAACTTGGTTAGTCAATGTAAGAGGTGACAACTTTAAAGGATTGTAACGATGAAAATAAGGGTAAAATGGTCAAAGAGACGAATCTCAATGGAAAAAAATCACAATATAAATCAAACTAATAAACAAACGAATTAGTTTTTGTTTATTTTCTGATCATAGAAAGAAACGTATGAACATTTGTGTAGCATAGAAAAGGATTAGTCTAGTATTATAAAGCTTACACATATTTTCTTTTTTATATGAGCATCCTTAGACGTAAATTTTTTCCATTTTTTGTCTAAATATTTTTATTTTGCCATTGTTAGATACAGAAAATAAAATCATCTAACAAACGTGACTTGTATTTAAATTGTTTAAAAAAAAGTGTATCGAGCCCAAATCATACACTGAATACAATTTTGTCTACGTAATTTTTTTTGAAGCTCTTATGTCAGGACTGTGTTGCCTTGTTTCATTTGAGTACATCAATTGTAAGCAGAGAAAAGCTTTTAGATAAAGCATAGCAATTTTTTTAGAATTATATGACTTGATGCTACTTCTATCATTTTTTCTACTTGTTTCGTTGATGATTTACTGTAATTTTACGTGAATTTTATGTTTTGTTTTATTAATTTGATATGCTGTGAGTCATAGAGACACACAAATAATGTAATAATAATAACAAAACAAATTTACTTACATAAAACCCTTGAGACTCTTACTAAATTACTGGCTTTGAACTTACACAATAGCAAAATGGGAGAAAAAAATACAATTCATAGAGTGCTACAATTTACATGAATTAAATTAAATGAGAAAAAAATAATGGCATCTAATGAAATCAACAATTTGATGAGAAAAAAATACAAAATAAATTAAGGCTCAACCTCAATTAAAACTGTTCTAACGAAGTAATTCCTTTGATTCATTTGCGTTGCGTTACTTTTTACGGAATTTATTTTTATTTGTTTTAATCCTGAGTTTTAAATGTAAAATATTACAATACAATCACTTTTTTCGTTAACATTTAAACTGAAAACCAGCAAAAAATATGTCAACATGTATCAATTTGTTAAAAAGCCAAAAGTGATGAAACCAATTTTCAAATGATTTATGAAAATGTTGTGTAATGTCAAATACCAGAATGGTTGACGCCCGCAAGCGAGCTCATATTAACACACACAGTTGTATCGATCGAATATTTTACACTTGAAGTAAGTACAAACATGTAAGGGAAAATTGGGACGAAAAAAAAAAATAGACAATAATGATAAAATATTTTTCTGGTTTAACTCAAACTTTTAAAAGTTTTACAGTATCAACGAAATTTAATGTCACATTTTATGTTTTATGGTACAGTGAGAGCTCCATATAAGAGATAAATAATTATTTTATGTTGCAATGAGTTAATATTCCATTAAATTTTTAAGAAGTCAAATTGGTGACATTAATTTTTGGTTTTCGAGCAATTTTTTTCTATGAACTTCAATTAAGAGTTTCCCTTAATAGAACTTGCACTGTATTTTTTTTTACTATTTGATATTTGGGAATATATTAAGAGCATTATCACAACAGAAAACATCATGTTCATTTTTTTTCCTTCACTTTGTTCATTTTATTTTATTTTAACCTTTTTTTTGCTTTGATATAAAAAAAAATGTTTGATTTATATCAATTTGATCAACTTCACACCACGTTCAGTTACGGTAAAAGTGAAATTAAATGAAAAAAAAATGTTCCACAGAAAAAAAATATGAAATAACTGTGAATAATTCTTTTTTTATATTGAAGTGGAAAAAATAGAAAAATAAAAATTTGCACACACATTTCCATGAGGAAAGTGATTTTAGATTCAAAGGATATGGAATCAAATTTATTTTAATAACTGAATTTTTGTAAATACATTCAAAAAATGTTAATTACATTACAAAAATGTGAATAAAATGAAATTTAACGATTTTTTTAAAAATTTACTGTCCAATCTCTGAGCCTGATCGAAAACCTGCTTCTATAGTCCAGTGGTTTAGCTATTAGCTTAGTATACAGGATGTCACGGGTTCGGGTTTGGGCGGGACAATTCCGATTTTTGAATCAATGTCCCGTTTCCCGACTTGTCCTTCATTGTCCACATTTTTTAATATTGAAAATATTATTATCAGAAAAGTCCAAAATTTGACCTTAGTTTCACAAAACTTTCCAGAAAATTTTTCCAAAGTTTTGAAGTTGATGAGTATACAGATCGATTACAGCGTCTTGTGCCTGCGTTTTTTGATTGGACACTGGAGGGTCCTGGGGGTGGTTGATGAGGTCGTTGATAACTTCAGTCTATCTTCTGCTTTCAAATCCCGATTTTTTATTTCACTAGTTCGATTTTTCATCAAAAGTACCTGGTATGCCTAGTTAAAAACTATCTCTTTAACCTCATATCGATAAATTCAATGAAACGCAATTATTTACAATAAATTTCAACATCTAATCATCATTCAGTTGAACAAAAATATTCCTTTTATATGAAAATCATTTTCTCTAAATCAAAATTTACCTGAAATAAATTCCTCAAAACAAAATGTTTGAACAAAGAATTACAATCAATATTTAATTTAATTGTGGCATTTAATGGCTTTATTTTGATTTTAAGGCTTAAAATACATCTTTACTTCTTCTGATAATAAAATATAATGAAAATGTGTTCACAGAAATAGACTTGAAAACTATAAGTAAAGGGACCATAAACTATGTTTCTATTTTATGGGATAATGAACAATAAACAGTGGATATTGTTAAAAGTTTTTCAAACAAACATGCATCATTTTGTATTGTGTTGAGTTCAAATGTATTAAAACATGTCATGTATGTGTGTGTGTGTGTGTACTTTTAACAAGGAAATACACAAAACTTTCAATAGATTGCTTTTAAGATTTTGTAATTATAAATAACATCATAAACTAGTTCAATCTAAACATGTGTACGTATACACAGACATACACACATACACATACAGATATATTTTCATTGAAATTTCAACAACAAAGTTAACCTCTTATCCCTAAAGTAAAATTAATGAGATTAAAAATGAGTCTAATTTTATAAGACAAAAGCATTATGAGGATTTATAAATGTTGTTTTGTTCAATCTTGTTCTTCTTTCATTTTATGGTTTAAATTTTATGTTTTTTCTCCGAATAGACACATTGAAATGAAAAGGGGTTACTTTTATACAAGAAATTATAGCTTAATAATTGAAAGTGCTTTTAAGATTATTTTTTATTAAATTTGTGTGAAATGTTATTTAATGTATAAAAAAAATGTTGTAAAATACCAGACGTCTCCACTTTTCACTAAAAATACAAATTTTTGGTATCAAAATCAAATCATAGTTCATTGAACCCATAATTTCTATCAAAATTTGACTCAATTTCCCACTGTGATAAAAGCTCTTAATGCGATGAAATTTCATCGTCATTTTGCAAACAAAAAATAATCACAATAAAAAAAAATATGAGAAAATTATTGATGACAATGATGCATATTTTACTGTCATCATCATCATTATCGTGTCGCGTCGGCAGTTTAATGAACCCAATTCAAACATAAATTTTCTTGCTAATTACATTATAAAAAGCCATCATTTTATACGTCCTACAAACATATTTGAGGTGAAATCTGATATATTTAGCAAAATAAAATGAAATTGAAGTGTAGTGAAACATGAATTTGCTTTTAAATCAATTAATGGGCTTTTGTTTGAGTGGATTATGATAATATTTTATGTTTGTTTTGTTTTTCTTGGAAATTTGCATATTAATTTTCAGATTGAAGTTACATTTTTTATTTGTATTGAGTGTTTGGTACTAGGAAAATTGTAACACATACAATTGATATTAGATTTTGAATCAATTGCAGATTAATTTCAAATTTCATTTCAAATCCCTTAAGTAAACTAGAATTTTTTATCCTTCTTCGTACTTTTTTTTTTATTCCATAGATGCATTTTTACAATAAATAATATAAAACTAATATAAAAATTTATAAAGTTTTTCTTTTTTTTTTATTTTGAAATTTTATACAAACACACACACATACACATAAAACAGGTCATTTACTGGTTGCTTACTTAGAAATAGGATACGGAAGATTGGATAAGTGAAACGTGTTTTGAATGCACAACAAAAAAATAAATACAATTTATATTCATTCAATCGTATGATGACCCGGATGACTGATAATATTCATGTCAGTTTGTTGTTACAATACACATAAAAAAAATGCCATTTTTATATTGTGAACATTATGAGATTGTAAAATGTATTGGGGAAGGATTTTGATTTGAATATGATTATGTTTTTTATTTAAAGTTCAAAAAGGTTTACATTTATTATTTGATGACCGTTGTGAAATAATGACCGTTTATTGCAGGCATACCAGGTACTTTTGATGAAAAATCGGGACTAGTGAAATTAAAATTCGGGATTTGAAAGCAAAAAGCGGGACAGTTAAAAACTATTCATTTTTTACTAGACTAAAGTTATCAACGACCTCATCAACCACCTTGTCGGCCTCGAGGAGGGATTTTTTGGACCCCCAGGACTCCCCCTGATACCCTCCCAGTGTTATCAACGACTATTACCCTGAATTTCTATTTTTTACAGTTTTTCAACATTTTTCTTCGTGTAAATCACAAAATTAGCTCTCAGCGCCCTCTGAAGGGTCCAATCGAAAAACCCAGATACAAGACGCTTTAATTTTTGATTCTCTATCGATCGTCATACTCATCAACGACTTTTTCCTTGAACATGTTTTCAGAAAAGCTTTGTGAGATTAATATCAGTTTTTGGACTCTTCTGATAATAATATTATTCAATATTAAAATTCGGAAGAATTGTATTCAGTTAAATTTCCTTAATCATTCAATATATTTTTCAAATAAAATTAAGGCGAATTTCATTAAAAATACAATAAAATGAGTCCCACCCATTTATCATATCAACTATTTTATTTTGCCTAATGGAATAGAAATTGCATGACATTTATTATCTCACATTTACTTTTTCTTTTCAAAAATGTGCAAAATCTTCTTTTTATTCTTCTTAAATGTATGCTTATAAAATGACATGGGACAAAAAAAAATGAAATGAAAATTATGAATGACAGTTATGTGATAGTCGTTTTAAAAAGAAGAACTTTTCGTGTGAATTCTTTTATTTTGTAATGTGCTTAAATTTAAATGTGAGCAATTGTCAAGTAAAATCGTTTCATTTTAAAGAATCTTATTTGGCGTCAATGTATTAAAAATGAATAAAAAAAATTGAATGTTGATTTGAATGCATTTTAATCTCAATCACAGCTGTTCTGGGTTTTTGTGAATCTTTTTTAATAAAAAAAGAGTTTCAAGCCACGATCTTTGGATTTCAGCTGGAATGATTATCAATATTTATTTATGAAAGTTATAGTGAGCTTGAGAAAGGTCCATGAAATGACAAGACGGGCAAAAATGCATTTTTCTCGTAAAATCTTTAGGGAAACCGTTACAATAGAAAAAAAAGTTTCATATAATCTTGAGAAAAAAAATTCATGATTGACAAATTTTCATTTTCTTTTCATTTTTAACGTTTATTAAATTTACTGCAATGAAAAGTTACTCAAGAAACAAAATTGATTGCCTTCGGCTGTGTTTCAAATTATACAATATGATTCTGTTTATTAAAGATAAAAAAAAAAGATGAATAAAAAACTTTTAAATTTGACAAAGAGGACTTGGAACAAAAAATCTTTTAAGTGATTTTTTTTGCTTGTGTGCATTTTTTTTTGAAGTTTCTTCAATTTAATTGTTATTTTTTTTATTTAAATTTTGAGTTTTATTTGTGTATTCGTGAGTCGTGAAAGAAGCCATGCAGGTTTTTCAATAAATTTATACAAAATTCTTGAAGAAGACACAAAAAACTGAATAAGTGCGGTGTCAAAACTCATCATCAAAAATTAGAAACTTTCTTAAAAAAGTAAATGAAGTGACCAATTTCTGTCATCACTTTTTTTTGTCAACCAAGAAAAATTTTATAAGGGTAATGAAATGTTTAAACGTTTTTTTTTGCAATGCAATTGCACATCTTCTTTATCCTGTAAACACAAAAATTTCATCCCAGACAAGACAAAGTTTATTTTTCTTTTAAAAATAAAAATGAAATTGGACTGTTTTTTATTATTATTGCACTTTATCAGGGCAAACACTGAACTTGTTCCAATGCAACTTCAACAACAGTAACTGTGACTAAACGGTAATAAATCAAATGCAACATCTGTGCAAGCATACTTTTGTCTTCAAGTCTCCTGAGATAATTCTTTGTTGTGCTGCAATAAGATATCAAACACAAAACATTTTTTCCAATTTAATTTCATGAAGAAGCCAAAACTTTTCAATATATATTTAAAAAAAAATTTTTTTGCTCCAATTTCTATGTCAACTTTGGCTTTTTCCAGATTATGATATAAAATTACATTGTCATAACACAATGAATTGTGATAAATTTCATTTTCCATTTCTGGCTTCATTCAATTACAATAAAGTTTATTTTTTTAAAAAAATTGATGAAACTATTCATCAAAGTTTTGCTTATTTAACACAAAAATTGAGTTATTTAATTTTATCTGACGATTTTATTTCATTTTATTTCTTATTATTGTTTAAAACAGCATATTGTTTAAACGATAAAATTTTGGTAGACAAAAGAAAGATTTTGTAGAAAAATAAACTATTTTTAAGTGGTTTTCAATGATAGGGGGATGTTTCATGCTTGAATTTTCAATTGCAATGTAGAAATTTAATGTTAAATGAAAAAGATTGAAAAACTCCCTTAAATTTTTTAGTAAATAATAAGATTTTGTATAATTTGGCATAGTTTTACAGAACAAAAAAGAAAACATATTCTTTGTTGGAACACCATGTGTAATAGATGTACATGAAAAATTAATATATAAATATAAAAGAAAATTAAGAAATGTATTTTCATTATTATTTGTACAGAGCAGAGAAGAAAAGTTGCACACAAAGTTAAACGGATATTTAAAAACTTAATTCTTCTTCTTTTCATATAAAATTAAAAGAAATGTAAAACCAAAATAATAATAATAATAATAATAATAATAGAATAAATAAAACACTGAATACACGGAAGACTGTTATTATTCTTTTAAAAGATGGTTGGGTTTTAAGTTGTGCAAAATAAATACTTTTGAATGGAAAACTTTTTAATTATAGTTTGTTTTTTAGCTTTTATTTTTGCATCTTCGGTGTTTTCTTCAATTTTTGTTTGTAAAATGAACCATCCGCTAGTTGCATGAATAATAATTATTATTTATTTTGCTGTAAACTCCAAGAAAACGCTGTTTTAATAGCAAATTAGAATTTTAATAACAAGGGACTTTTGAAAGGTCATATGGCAGCTGTTCTAATTTAAATTTTTCAAAAAAAAAAGAACGGTTTAGAAAATACGAAAATTTAACCGCATTTTACGAACTTCAAAGGCAAAGGATTAATACATTCTTTGATCGGACATCAAAAATTGATCGCATCGATGTAAGACGAAGAAGCTCTCGAGATTTTTCCATTTTCTAGTGATTCCCCTCCAAGGGGGTTCTATTCTGGCTTTTGTTCAAGTTGCTATGATGATAAAGGAGTGTGCACAATGAACCCGTTTATAGGTCTGAATGGTTTTTGACTAAGACTTTCATTTATTTTTTTTGAACAGTCCCATTTTTGCCTTCGTATCATGTCACAAAAATTTTCACCAAAGTCACATCCCGGGATAAAAATCATTTCACTTAGAAAACATTATTTGAAAAGAATTTCACAACAGAAAGAATTTGCACAAAATCTTATTGCCATATTTTTCAATAGCTAATTAAATTCAACTTTTGAATTCATAATGAAAAAAAATAACGTCCTTCAACAATTTCATAACGAACTGATGTTTCACAATAATGAGGAAAAATTTTTATAATATGATTAAAATGAAAGATAGAAATTTTCAATTTCAAATGACATTTTTTTTTCGTTGTTGTCATTTTCATTTGAGTACTCCTTGAATAAAATGATCAAAATGAAAATTATATGAAATTTATCATAATTGAATCTTAATTTGTCAAGAAACGAAAATATTTTATTCAAATTAATTTTTTTTCATTTTTGATTTCATTATAATTGCAAAGAAATCTAGATGCACATCAGTATTTGATTTGAAATTGAATTGAAATTGTCACTAAACGAAATGAAAGATTATTTTTTGATTTGTGATGAGGGGGACAAATTAAATCAATTAAAAATTATCATTAAAAACTTATGAATATGAATAAAATTTACTTTTATGCATTGAAACATTTAAGTAAATGCAATTTCTGAGAAGAATAGAATTCAATTCAATAAATTTTTTAAAGGAAAAAGAAGAAAATAATGTTTTACAGTAAAACAGTGTGAATTTAATTTATTTTATCGCAGTAGGAGCAAATATCACCATTGGAGGTCATATAGATGTTTCACGAAAAATAAATATAAAATGAAATAAATAAGAGATATTAAATTTTAATTACGAGTAATTCATTTTCATTAATTTCGATATTTTGACACATTTTCCGTTTTTAATTTCATTCATTGAGCTATTTTATGTTACTAAGCAATATATGCGAGAAAACGAGAAAAGTTTTCCGCATCTGATAATTTATTATACTGTTCATTACAAAAAAAAAAAAGAAAAATAATGAAAATGAAAAAAAATTTTTACAATATTGACCATGGTGAGTTAATGACAGACTTAAATAAAAGCTGATATGTGCACTGTAAGTTGAAAACCACCCCTTAAAATAAGGGTGGATTTCAAGAGTGCCCATAATAGTCTATTTTTTTACAAATTTCCAGGAAATGCGATAAAAATTTCATTCATTAAATGACCTTTAAGACCAATGGAAAATCGTGTTCCCACTGGTTTTGAGTTAAGAGTATCATGTGGGATGTTTTCATCTTACAGTACATCAAAAAGGACGCTTCTGTAGAATTTTCTCTGGAATTTTTTTTTTTTTTAATTTTGTGACAAATCCTTGTGGTGGCATTTTCTGATCCGTCTATATCAAGGACAATGTTCAATATTAGAACAAAAATTTTCATTTAAATACTCCATTAAATTTAAATGAAAGTTCAGCATCAAGAAAAAAAATTATAAAAAATGTAAAACTGATTCACACTTTTATGATTGGAAAAGTTTTCTAATTAAAATATTCAAAATTATCTAATATTTTGTTTAAATGATGGAATATTGATCAAGTTTGGGTTTTGAAGTGTCTTACAAAAATTTAGAATGAAATATTTAAAAAGTTTTATTTATTTGAGGAGAAAAAAAAAGATATGATTAAAAATTTGAATATTTTCCTGCCAAATTATTGACAATGATAAAATACGAATATATTGAGTTACAAAATGCGGCAAACAAATCCAATCCAATTGGACGGAAACCACCACAACTGAAAATGTGTATTTTCTGTGATTTTTTCAAGAAAAACAGATACATTTTCTGCAGCTTAACATCCATCAAATACCATGAATTGTTATAAATTTCAAAGGATAATTTTTGATTTTGAATTGTGACCAATTCTCCCAATGAATGATTCAAAAATCCAACAGTTGTTATTAAGAAGGCCATACCGTAGCCAGGATACCAGTGTCCAACTAAAGCGTAAAATAATGAAACCACAACAGCAACGGAAAATGATGTTACATCTAAAAAAAGTTGAACTGAAAAAAAAATTTATTATTCAAATTACTTTAAAAACTCACAACTAAGAAGACTTTCAACTCCTTGTGCAAACTCCAATGCCTTATTGTGCTCAGCAATTAAATGAATGAGTTTTCCTTTAATAAATTTGTGACCTCTATTCATCAAGATACAATGCTCAAAATCTCTCACTTTTTTACGTAAAATCTCAATTTGAGCTGCAGTCGATCCGAGAAATAGCACAACTAAACATTGAATTACTTGATAAACGGATACACATAAAAAAGTTGCAGGAACTTGAAAAAAATAATTTAATATGAAGCCATGAGTGGTATTAATATCTATTCCAATTAAGTACAAGGGTACCGGGAGTTGTAATGAGTTGTCGGAAATTAAAATAATCAGAAATGGTGACACTAAAATTGATATTGTGAGGACTATTAAAGCGTAGTTAATTAGGGAACAAAGAAGATTTAAAAAGCAATTGTGTTTTTCAACGATATTCCCAAGTCTTTGATCATAACGATTTTTTTTGTCAAGTTTGATATGCTTTTCGTATAATTTAATGAATAAATCATATTTGACGACCCAAAATATTGAACGGTAAATTGCACCTGTAAAAAAATAGTGAATTTTTAAATGAAAATTCAAACATGAATGTACTTACCAATTATAGGTGCGTTTAGAATAGTAGAGTAGCACAAGTAATTGAAATCCGTTCGATACTTATAAAAGTTAAAGAAATACGCGATCAAACCATAAATAGCCAAAACTTGCGTTATGCAAGTCCGAAAAGTATATTTCCAATCGTTTTTTACGAAATCTAACCCACTGATAGAAGCAAAGACACATAGTTGCTTATGCAAAAAATTACTTTTGCCAATTCTTTCCATTGAAAAGATGTCCAATTTAACCATCTTGATTAGTGGTTATGCCTTGACTGCAACAATATTCCAATGATCAAATATTTTTATACTCCATAGTTTGATTTTTTGTGAAATTTTACATTGAAATGTTTCTGAAAATTCTTAAATAGTTCTGTTAATTCACGAGTGCAGTTCACGGGAAATTAATCTTTAAAAAATGTTTCCATTGAATTAGCACTTCGAAGCAAATTCGATAATTGGATGGCAATTAAATTTAAATTTATTTTGAAATTTTTAATAATTTACATTGAATATTTTCTCGCCAAATCATTTACAATGATAAAATATGAATAAATCGATTTACAGAAAGAAGCAAATATATCAATTGTAAATGGACGTAATCCACCACAACTAAATAAATGCTTCTTTTGAGACTTTTGTAAAAATATCATATACATTTTCTGAAATTTCGTGTCCAGTAAATACCAGGAATTGTTATAAATTTCAAAATTCAGCTTTTCATTTTGAATGGTCGCTAATTCGCCCAGTGCTGTGTTTAGAAATGCAACTAAGATAACTGCCATGCAGTTTATGTAGCCTTGATACCATTTTGCAATAAAGGCATAAAATGAGCACACAACGATGGCTATTGAAAATGATGTTAGATCAAGAAGGTGTTGATCTTGAAATTTATAAAGGAAATAATTTTATTAATAAAAATTATGAGCAATAATTTTTTTTTATAACTTACACATGAAAAGATTCTCAACGTCATTTGCAAATTCGAGTATTTTATTATGTTCAACGATTATTTTTTTTAATTTGATTTGAATCAAATTTGGATTTCTTCTCATCAAAATTAGTTGCTCAAAGTCTCGTACGTTGATCCGTAGCATTTCAAGTTGCATCGTAACAGATCCAATAAATAACACAACTAAACATTGGATTACTGCATAAACACAAATCACCATCACAGTTGTTGATATTTGAAAAACAAAATTTACTACAAGTGCTGTGGTTGACTGAAAATCAATTCCAATGCTGTAAATTGGTAAAGGTAGTTCAAATGGGTTGTGAGTTATTAATTTAATGATAAACGGTGATACAATTAAACTTCCACAAAGAATTATCAGGGTTATCAATATAGAGACGCATAAAAAATTGAGAAAATAATTGTGTTTTTCAACAATTCTTGTAAACCTGTGATTATTTTGCATGATTTTGTCAAATTTGATATGTTTTTCATATAATTTTAAAATTAAGTCACATTTGAATACGTAATAAATTGAACGGTATAATCCACCTTATGAAAAAAAAGAACATAGACTGTATGTAATATTAAATTTCAAATAAAAAAATTTACCAAAAATAGTTGGAATTGGATAAGTTGAATAGCATACAAAGTTAAAATCTTTCCAGTATTTGTTCAAATTGAACAAGTAACAAATGATTGAGTATACTAACAAAACTTGGATGATGCGAATACGAATATTGTAATGCCAATCTCTGCTGATAATATTGAAACCTCCGGTTTTTCCAAATTTCATGAGATATTTTTGAGAAAAATTACTTTTTCCTAATTCTTTTAAATGTAAATTGATTTTCTTTTCTGAATCCATTTTTTCTACGCAAAATTAGAACTTGGTAATTTGAATTTTTCTGAAGGACTGATGTGAACAGAAAACATCACGAATATTTATAATGGCTGGAAAAATTATTTTTTAATTTGTTCAGATGAAAAATTATTTTGTCTATAAAAAATTTAACAAGGTATATTTTTAACGTTTTACTTATTTATCACATCTACAAATGGCAAACTAATTGCCTTAATTCAATTTATATCGAAATGTGGTAAAACAGTCTTATATGCCATTTAGTATCATAAAAAAATATATAAATTCATAATATTTTCTTGTGAACCGATAATGTCACCTTAAGTGAAAATTTATATCATATTAAAACACAACGTTAAATAAATTTTTTTTCCTCATATTTTTTTTTAAAACATTTTTGCAATTGGCAATTTTGTCATAGCTTTGCATTGTACTGTTAAAGAAAAAAAATATAATAAATAAAAAATATATGAAGCTTTTAACTTTCAAATGTGGGTCACTACCACACATATTCACATAAATTGAGTTTATTTATATAATGATATGTCCTAACGGTAACGGTCATCTTTCATTAGGGTGTCGCTTCATTTCATTTAAAAAAAATAAAATTATTACAAACATGATTTTCCAGAACACAAAAAACTTGGTAAAACGAATTCATTATTATCGTCTTTAATCTCCATTCAGAATCCGTGAATTTTTTTTTTCAAAACTTGTTCATCGCATTACTACAAAAAAAACATGTGTGAACTTTAAAAAGGTACAGGAAAAGCATTTTTCATAATAAAAAAAAATTAAGTGACATAAATTTCTTTTTTTTTATTGTGTTAATAAATATAAAATTGATAAATAAATTATTTCTTACTGTGATGCCAAAACAACAACAATCTGTTTCACTTTGCTTTACTCTTCTGACGTAATACGATGACACGGTTTGAAACAAAACCAAGCGTACATTGAATTGTAAATTGTTACTTTCAAAAGGATTAGATCTTGTAAATTTTTTAAATTGAGGATAAATAATGGTTGGTTCACGGAAAACTTATTTTATTGTATTTTATTATTTATTTTTATCCCTTTTTGCCTTTACATTGTTTTACAACCGAGTTTTTTTTTCACTGAGGTTACAAACATACAAAATTTAATTTGACGACAAATATTATGGTTTATGTTTGTGTGCTATTCAAAGTACAAATAAAATAAAATAAAAAATTTGTATTGTTTGAATACAAGAATAAAAAAACTTTGGAAGTAAAAGAGTGAAAATGAATTCATTATGATAAAAATAATAAAAAAATTTATTATGAAAAAAAAGTATGTTTTTTACTGTGTTTTTCACATTTTTTATAATTCATAACAATAATTCCTTTTTTGTTGTATTTATAGAATTGTACAGCTAATTTTTTTATGATCATTATTACATGGGACTTATGGCTTTCATTTCGATTCATGTTTTTATGAAAGCAAAAAAGAAAAATGCCACAAAACGTTAAATTCTTTTACAAATAAATTAATAATAAAAAATTAGATTTTTTTTTTTCTAATTTTCTGTAGAAACTTTATTCATACTCTTATTTAAAAAAAGTGCATAAACATCTTTCGGGTAACTTTCATGTGATTACAGAGTAGAACGGACGAGAGATAATTGACTTTTCTTGCTTAATTTATGAAAAACATATCACTTGAAATGCCAAAGTGATTCCAAATACAGCTGTGTGTAAAATAATAGCAGTGAAGTGTGTTTTTCATACAAAACCACTAGCTCAACTCAATTTAAGTATGAAAGGAGTTCTCAGATTTTTTTCTAATCTTGTACAAAGTTGTTTGTATAATCTAGGAGAACACTTTTCTAACAGAGCACATTTTTGTAATTCCACGCGTTTAAAAACTCTGAAGCTTTTTGTGAAAAATTGTCAAAAAAGTGCCATTTTTATATGGAAATTGAAATTTGCTACAAAAAAAGCTTCACAGTTTTTAAACGCGTGGAAATACAAAAATGTGCTCTATTAGAAAAGTGTTCTCCTAGAGTATACAAACAACTTTGTAGAAGATTAGAAAAAAATCTGAGAACTCCTTATATATTTAAATTGAGCCTCAAAATGGTGGTTTTGTATGAAAAACACACTTCACTGCTATTATTTTACACACAACTGTATATTTTAACCCATTAACCGCCTAAAATATTGTGTCTAAAACAAAACTTTTTTAAAGGATTTGTTCTTTGTGTAAAACTGAATACTTTTCTCTTCGATGAAAATTTTAAGGTTTATACAAAAATTTTAGTGGAGAGGCTCAAAAGTAACTGATCGAAAAATCGACCAGCGGCAATAAATGGGTTAGTGAAAACCTGGTCACTCTATGCGCTAGAGAGAAAATGCCTGGAAAATTGCAAAAAATTGCTTGGAAATTTAACCCACAGTTAGGTTGGTTTACTTGGTGCCTCTGGGTCGTTTGCGGGGTGATCAGTAGGTTATATTCAAGTGGTGTTACGTGATTTATAAGAAGAACAAAATATGTTCTATATAATTTGCGAAGGTAATAAAAGGAATAGACATAGCTAAGTAGTGAACGTATCGCATTCTAGCTGATCGTTGCTAGTAGAATTACATGTACTTAAGCTCTGATAGTATAGTCCAAATGATATGACTAAGATGGACAATGTCATTTTCATATCTACTTGTCCTAAGATTCTTCAATTCACTTGACTGCATCTCGCCTGAGTGATTTCATTAAATTGTATTAAAATTAAAGGAAACTTTCAAAATCATAAATTGACTCACATCATAAAGTACATAATTCATCCATTCCTTCATTCAGACAAAAGTTATTGAGTCTTATTTCAATGAATTATTCCTGTTTAACAAAACAATACACATTTGTTATACATTTCAGTATAAATGCAATTTGTGCATACAAAACCAAAAGCTTCTTTCGGACATCAAATCGTTTTCCTTACGACTCTCCTCCATTTCATTTGTTCGTGTGCGTTTGCGCAGCACACAACTGTCAAAACACTTGCATGCCTTAATGATTTTTAGGGGGTTCATATCCTTCTTTCACACTAGTCATCGGTTTTTCGTGCTTCCTGCATGTTGTGTCACAGCAGCAGAACTATTTATCGCCTAAAAAGAAAAAAAGAGAAAAATTAAATAAATATCTTATTTTTTTCTCAAAAACAGTGAAAACAACAAATACAAAAATTCAGAGAAAAAATCAAAATTGAGATTAACTTGTTTATTCCATCATCTAAACATAATAAAATAAAATAATTCAAATTGAAATTGATCTGAATGAGATGGAAGTTACCTGTTAAATGTGAGATGTAATCGAGAAAACGTGTGCATTAATCGAATCAAATTTACAAATTCAATTTATTATTATTTGTGTCAAATCAGATGTTTTGCTAATATCGTATAAATACATAAGGACACACAATAACAGCAATTCAAAACAAGATTTATGTGCAAAATAACAGACATAAACAAGAAATTTTGTGAATTTTATCAGGAAAAAAATGAAGTGAAACGCAAAATGGAATAAATTATTCGATTTGTGTGTAGTTTTTCACTCTGTGATGATTTGAAATGAAAATCAGTTCAAATTCAATGAGCACACACACACATGTAAACAAATTAAAGTGAGAAAACAAGAAAATTATTGAATCAACGAAAATAACGGAATTGAAATACAAAAACCGGAGAATTGAATGACATAAATATTTTCCCTTTTTCTCGTAAATGTATGTGTATGAAAAAATTGGTGTATACAAAAAAAATATAAATAAAAATAATAATAATAAAAGGAAATATTAATATTATTTTATTTTTATGCATACTCATTTCAACCAGCTGTGATCATATGAAAATTCGCAGCATGTAATGTGACATAAATAATATTCAATTATCGTTCATGTATGTGATATTCAATTATAATTTTTGTTTTCTGAGAATTCATTCAAAAAAAAATCATAAGAATAAAAAAAAACTTTAATGTGTCAGTGATTTCAAATCGTCAAAAATAAAATAAATTAAATTGCGCACATTAGTGATAAAAATAAATCAAAATGATTCAAATTTAGTGGTTGCAACAATTGAGATCTGATGATAATTATCATCTTAATTTTCAAATGAAATATTGTCATTATGTCAATATAAATCATCAAGGTAAATGTGACAAAAACACACACACACACAACAAATAAATTTATATCTAAATTGTGTATTTGAAAAATAAAATAAAATAAAACGGTCCACATAATCATTTGATTGATTGGATACACTAAAAACCATTTTTGGATTTCACATTATATTATATTTTTTATTGTATGTGTATAAAAAATAAATTGAACAATAGTAGTTTGGTCATCATCGTCCGAAATGTAATCATTAAATAAATGAGATAATGGTGAGTTTGCCAAAAATTTATTTTTTCTCTCTCCGTCTTTTTTTTTGAGATATAAAAAATAGGATGATCAAGCATTTTCTTTTACCATCCACATGCCATTTAAATGACTTAAAATTGAAATTTATTTAAAAAAGAAGATACATTTGACCCGAATAAATTTCTTTCAAATTTTGGTTATTGTGCGTGTTTATGTTCATGTTATTTCAATGATTTTGTGTAAAAGAGGGAATGAGACAGTGTATGGCAATCATAACAATGGAAATGTACCCACATTAATGTCTCAAGGACTAGTAACCCAAATGTAGGATGTTTGTCGTTTGTCAAATGAACAAAAAAAAATCATGTTAAAGTAAAACTTCTCTTATTATGAAAAGTGTATTATTGTGGTTGTGTACGTGGTAGATCATCAATGTGCAAAAAAATAGAGGATAAAAGTCTGTATTAAAATAAAAATAGGACACAATTTTTTTTTAATATGAGCATTGTCGTCCTATTCATTTTTTTCAAATCTATTATCATCGCATGTCTATTGTTAAATTCCGGGTTTTTCATCTTCTTTTTTTTATATGTTACTTAAGGTTTGATTAATGTTAAAGAAAGTTCCCTCATATCTATTGTTAAAACACAATTGTCCATTTGAGGGTTTTTAAACTAAAAATATTGGATTACTTTTTTAATTCAATTCAATTGAATTGAAATGAAATCAAATCAGTTTTGAATGAAGTATGACTTTTGTGAAATTGGATTTCATTCTGAAATGAGAGTCATTCAAAAATATTGAATGAAAATACTTATATGAATCATATTTTATTACAAAAAATGTCAAACAATAGAGAAAAAATTATTTCAACTTATTACTTTTAGTAATGTGGGTGTCATGTGTCATAGAACTTGGAGATGGGTTTTTTTGTTTGAAGTTGAGGTTTTTTCTATGAAATGAGATCACATCAGTTCATGTTCAAGGATAAAATGCCTGCTTTAATTCATAGCAGGCGCATGAGTATTTTGGAAAATGCCTGAACGGCCGTCTTACTAAAATAAAAAAATAGGTAAAAACACAATAGGACTCTTTGAGAACGCGGTAGTACCCTTGTAAAACCTAACCTAGGTAAAAACAATTTTAAAAGAAAATCAAGAAAAATGCGAGGGTCGAAAATAAAACTCAATCTGTAAGTGACGTCAGTCTATTAGTCAAAAAAGTGCTGTCACACTAAGTTCAGACTTAGAAATTGTGCTTTTTAGACTAAAAATCATGAAAAACCGTTAAAAATTTTTTCAGGAGGAGATTTCCAAAAAATTCAGCTTTTGAATTTAACGAGTGACCATTAAAACCGTTCAGGACAAATTCAGATCTTCAAAAGGAACTCATTGTAAATACAGATTTTCATCGTATTCCTGTTATCTTAAGCAGACACCACTTAATCAAGTCTTGAGCTCAAATAGAGCAAAATTCCTTTATTTTATCCCAATTACATTTAAAATCCACATTGTCTCTCTAGTGTTCAAGTAATTCAATTTTCTTTGTAACAGAAAATTGAACTATAAAATCTTACGTTTATTTATTTTAAAATTTTGCCTTTCATCGATGAAAAAGTAGTGATGATTACATTTCATTTACACTATAAACCACTGACAGCATTTACTTCCTTTTAAATGTTATCATTATTTTATTATGAACATTCGTGTTATACTCATGATTGAACAAAAGGTAACTAGAACGATTATATTTAAAACCTTTGCTAATACTGTAAAGTAGATAAATCTAATATACGATGACCTTCCGTATATTGACGAAATAAGAAAATGAAAAACCGTATATTGACGAAAAAAACATTCAAATTTAGCGTTTATTGACGAAAAATAGAAGTTCAAAAATTTATTAGAAATTTGAGTAAAATTTATACATTGACAAACCTATTTTTGCTTTGAAATAAGTACTTATGTGAAAAACATTTAAAATGCTAATATTTAGAAATGCATTTAGTGATTAGAAATGAAAATATATGAATTTTTCTTTATTTTTTATTCAAAAACGTACATAATTTAATAGACGGTTTCAGCGTATATTAACTTCAAAATGACCGTCTATTAAAATATGTACGTTTTTAATGCTTATTCAAATTTTTTCCGTTACATCGTATATTAGAATTATCTACGTTACAGTAAAATATAAAACAAGGGTGAAGACAAAATAGGTTTAAATGCATTTAATTTGATTGCTTTTATCTGAGTGTGCTTGTGTGTATGTGTGTGTGTGCGAGTTTGTATGTTTAAGACATAAACAAACCCATGTAAAAAAAGGGAACATGAAAGGTAAAAGAGAGTACAAACATGTGTAATATGAAAAAGGAAACGTTTAACGATCAAAATAATTGTACAAATATAAATTTGAAGAATCCTTAAATAAGTCGTTGCTCTAAGCAATAAATAAATAGAAGTCTGTTTATTCAAGACTTTATCAAAGAAAACGTAAATATTCGGTTTTTGATGTATTAAAAGATAAATGAAAATGCTTTTAATTTCTTCTATTAAAATACAAAATGCAATTGAAAATAAACATACGTCAGTATTAAAAGTAAATATCAAATTAGGAAAATTCAACATCTAAAAGCTATTTTCACAATTTAAGAGACTTTTAATGATTGATCTGTTACTTTGAGGTTTCTTCTTAGTCAATTTTGTATCTCAATTTGTATCTTGTGGTTTCATATAATTGAAGACATTTTACTTAATCTAATGAGTTTCCTCACAAGTTTTGAATTTAAAACCATCCCAAAATGAGTTAAATCGACTTTAAATGGCATTAATTTGATGAATTCTGATCACTCTCAGAATTTTTTCACGAAATTAAAATTTATTCAACGACCTCTTATTTTAATTGCTTTTTCCTTGATACCAATTTATGCGAGTGATAGAGCAACAAATTTTTCAAAAACACAATTAAAGTTAATCAGGATTCTCATTTTACTTTCAAAAAAGTTTTGTTAATTTAAGTTTTTTTTCTTTCACTTTATTTTTATTTTAAATTTTTCTTTTAACTTTCACATTAACTTGAATAAACAATTTCTAGCTGAATCATCAATTTAACTTCATCCTAAAACGCACACATACTTTTAATGTGGGTATCTTACATAAAATTTATAATACTCATATTTCTGGGAAAATTATGGCGATAAAGACGAATGACCAAAATAAAAATAAAATAAAAAAGGAGGAAAAAAAATTAAGATGAGTTGACACATTTATGACCTGTTCATATAACTTTTTATTATGAAACACAAAATATTATGAGTTGGGTTGAGAAATTTCCTTCAATATCTTTAATTTCACTTTCTTTGATGACATTATCAAGGTTTTTTTTTGTTGATTTACAGTGATCGACCGAATGATAGCGCGTGTGTTGACATTATGAATTGCAAGACATTTTTTCTTACAATTTTTATTTTTTACAATTTATTTTTTTTTAAGCGGATAAAGGATCTTTTTTTTTCTTTTTTTTTGGATTCCAAAGAAAAATATAAAATAAAAGCACATTAATAACAGATAAATGGTCATCTATCTAAATTTATTAAAGTGAGATTAACTGTCATTCGGTTTTCAAATCCAATTTATAGATAAATGGATAATGGAAAACGCAGACTACAGTCAAACAAAAAAAAGTAAAATTTCAATCATAATTTCCTCGAATCCTGGGCAATTTTTATATCCATTGAATAAAGTTAAATAAATTGAGTCGGTGATTTTCATCGGTCGAATAACTTTTAATTAAAATTCAATCAAGCGAACTTTCAATATAAATTTATTCGGTTAAGATTGTAAATAAAAATTGAGTCAAAAACTGATGCTAGTTGTTCAAATTCATAATTCTGACAAAAATTGAAAATTAAAATCATTAAATTTTTAATTAATATGAAATTTTGAGTAAAATATTTATTTTATTTTGACGCATTACTGATTTATTATGTTTTTTTTTAATTTTTTTAATTTAAAGTTGATACAGTTGTTAAAATAATTTTTTTCCACAAAAGTCTATATAAACACACGTGTAGACTTGGCAAATATTTCATGATCTTCTAATCGAACATTTAAAACAAAAAAAAATGAATAAAAACCCCCAAAATATTGGTTTTGTTATCAGTAGTTCAGTTTTTTTCATATTGCGCTATCGATAAAAAAAAATGAAGAGACTTTTAGCAATTCTTTGTACAATTTTACTTTTCAGTTATAGCTTTGCTATTCCAGTTGAAAATGAAGTACAAACCAGAGGACTCATAAGTGACGTAATTGGTTTTGTATGGAATGGAATTTCAGTAATTACTCAAACTGCTTTGAGTATTTTCAGTAGATTCTTGGGAAATATTGGAACTTTGGTGAATGGAGCTGTGACTGGCTTAAGGACCTTAGCAAACGACGCACTCCAGGCATTGTCTAACACAGCACAATTGGTTGTTCAAAGCCTTTCACCATTGCTTGAAGTGCCTGCAATTGTTGGTACTGCAGTTCAAAAAGCCCTCTCAAACTCGAGTCCAAGAACAGGATTGTCAATCATAACAAATCAATTGAACAATTTGGTGAATGCTGTTTCAACAGCAATTAATGTGACTAGTACACTTGTTCCACAAATTGCTGCTCAAGTACAAGGTGATGTTGCTCAATTGATTGCATTGAGAGATGCCATTTTGAAAAATGTAACTGCAGCAGCTCAAGCAGCAACTTCCGGTTTGAATTTGCTTTTCCCTAAACCACTTGTTAATGTTCTTGGAGATCCTACGTTAAGTAACATTCAACAATTACTTGCATTTGGATCAGGAATTTTGAATAATGTAACACAAGCACTTGTAGCTGCCGTTCAAAATAATCCATTTATTACTTTTGTAAACGATATTATTGTGGCACCAACAAGAACTGCTCTCCAAAGTGCATTAACTGCACTTCAAACAGCAGTCTCTCAAATAATCGGAGCTGCAGTTCAAGCCGTTAATGGTACAATCACAAATGCACTTGGTGCTGTTAGTCAGATGATTCCCACTGCTCTTTCAAGAGTTAACACATCAATTTCACGCCTTAATCAAACAATCTCTGCTGCAATTAACCAAGCTACTACTTTATCACAAGCCGCTCGTACTGCTGCTCAACAACAACTTCAAGGTGTTATCGGAAATTTAACACTTTTGGTTGGAGCCCTACAGTCTAATTTAACGATAGCTCTTCAAAATGTCACTAAACAACTTTTATCAGAAGCTCAAACATCTCTGGCTGTTATTACTACATTAGCACAAAACTTAACTGGACAAGTAATAACTGCTCTAAATTCTTCTTCAACTCCCGCTGCTGCACTTGCTCTTCAAGTTTTAACTGGCTTGCAACCAGTTATCAAAGATGGCCTTGGTGGACTTGTTAATTGTACAACTCAACAAGTAACTGCCGTTCAAACACTCGTTCAAACAATTGGAGCAACTGTCAATGGCACACAAACAGAAGTGAGACAAACTGTACAAGGATGTTTGAGTTTATCAACAGAAGCTGAAATTATTTCTTGTTTCCAAGTGAGTTGATACCAAATTTGACTGAATTGAAACATTTTTAATTGTAAAAAAAAATAATTTTTATAGGCTAACATAACTTCTCAATTCCCACAATTAGTGCAAACAGTCCAAACTCTCATTGGTCAAGTGATTCAAGCAAGTCCTGCTTCATTTGAAGCATGTGTAACTGCGAATGAACTTCGTGTTGCAAAGGCTCTTGCTCAATTAGCTGGCAGTTTGATTGCTAATATTGGCTAAAAAACTTGAAATGAAACATTATCACAAATGTTTATATTTGACAAATAAAAATTGATGAGAATCATATTCAATGTAATTTTAATTTAATATGAGAATTTTTTAAAACATTTTTCCATGAAAATTGTGGTCACTTATATTAATATACTTTGCATCATGTAACGTTGTTTTGTTTAACTTACTTCATTTTGTCTGTTTAAGTTAGACTTTAAAATTTCCGTATCTTTATTATGTTTACCTCAAGTTGAAAAGTCATATTTGTACATGTAATTTTTTGTACATTTTAACTTTATCCTTGTCTGTCAAAAATTCCTCCAAAACGTGTTGCATTTTGCCAGTTAAGTCAATATTGTCAGAGAATTGTAAATTTAAGAAATTTTCCATTTAATGCAAATATTATTTAATTTAAACACAGATGTTAGCCAAAATTCTAGGCAAACACACATGTAGACAAACCAAACATTGCATCAGATTCATTAAATCAAATAAGTTAATAGGAAAATAACAAAAAAAGATTAATAAAAACCGTGAAGTTTTTTCATATTAATTAGTTGATGAATTCAGGTCATCAAGTAAGTTAATCATTTGAATTGAAAATGAAGAAAATTTCAACATTCATTTGTATCATTTTACTGTTCAATTGTGGTTTTGCTATTCCAACTGATAATGGAGTACAAACTAGAGGTTTAATTAGTGACATAATTAATTATATTTGGAATGGAGCTTCAGCAATCACTACAACAGCACTAAATGCTTTCAGCAAATTTTTGAGTTCAATTGACACATTAGTAAGCGGTGCTGTAACTGCAATAACAACACTAGAAGCAGACAACGTTCAAGCGTTATCAAACACAGCAAGAATGGCAGTTGATACATTCAATAAATTGACTCAACTTCCTGCTACAGTAGGTTCAATTGTACAAAGGGCACTTGTAAACACAGATCCGAAACTAGCATCATCAACCATTTCAGGACAATTAAATAATTTAGTGAATGCCGTCGCAAAAGCTATCATTGTCACAAGTATGGTTGAACCGAATTACCCTGCACAAGTTCAAGAAGATCTATCAGAATTGATTGAGCTCCGAGATGCAATACTGAAAAATGTCACTGCAGCAACTCAAGCTGCCACGACAGGAATTAATTGGCTGCTTCCAAAACCACTAGTAAAAGTGCTGGGAGATCCAACCTTGATTGCAATTCAAGAGCTTCTTACAATAAGTTCCGGCATTTTGAATGATGCTACCCTCGAATTTGTAAATTCTGTGAGAAATAATCCATTTGTGACATTTATCAACGATGTGCTTGTTGCACAATCAAATACAGCAGTCACATCCGCTTTAACTATAATTCAAACACTAATCAGACAAATTCTGCAAACCTCTGTTCAGGTAATCAACGCACCAATTAGCAATGCTGTTAGTAGTGTTTTTGAATCGGTACCTAAAGTCATATCAAACATCAGTACAGCTTTGAACGAAGTCAGTGTCTTGTCACAACTAGGTCAGACATACGCACAGTTACAACTACAAAATTTAAATGAATTGATTCAAGCCCTTGAAGCTGATTTAAGAACAACTGTTGAAACTGTCATTCAAAAATTAATTTCTGATGCAATGAATTCAGTTCGGAATGTTACTGAATTAGTTGAAAATACAACTGTTAAAGTGATTACTGCTTTAAATACTTCTCGAAACAATGCAAGATCAATTGCTCTTACAACCCTTAACGGTCTTAAACCGATAGCCGAACAAGGAATCAATGGAATTGAAAATTGCACATCTGAAGCGATTTTTACAATTCTTAACACTACAAATAGCATCATTGAAACTGTTAATTGTACATCATCGGCCTTACTTCAAAATATCGACATGTGTTTGAGTTTAACATCAAATTCTGAAGTTGTTGCTTGTCTGGTTGCCAATATCACTGAAATCCTTCCTCAATTTGTGTTGCAAGCACAAATCATTTTATCTGAAATTGCTGAATCAGGTTCTGGAAGTTTTGCGACATGTGTCATGGCAAATCAATTGAGTATCGTAGAAGCATTACTTCAATTACCTGTCAACATGATGAAATGAAGGAAATTTCAAACTGTTTTACGTTAAATTACAAATTGAATCGCTTTAAAAGTTTTAAATGATAATTTAAGAAGATTCAAATCGGAAGTAAAAACACTTGATTTTATCTTTTTCACCCTCATTTATTCAATAAAATTAATATTTTACCACACAATTTCCTACTCTTATGTAAAATTGGATATTTGCATATAAATTTGTAAATTAATCGATCTTTTAGAGCTTATTTTAAGGTTTTTGGCACTTATCCTTCTTTTGTTTTGTGTATGTGTGTGTGTTTGTGCTAAGATATAACTTGAAAGGTACAACGAAATCTATGAAGCATAACTAAAGATGATTTCTTTGTATCTTTTTCAAATGTTTTCACGTACACGCACAGAATCTTAACAAAAATTATAAGTCTCAATGTTATACTTTCGGATAATTTTATAATCCTATTTTCTTCTCATTTTACCTTTTTCTTCTCCTTTTTTTACATGTTTTTTTTCATTTGTTTGTATCATTTTCAACTTAAGCGCTTAATATATACGCATATAAACGAGTTGATGCAAATAAGACATTAGGCAAAAAAATGAAACTGGGTGCGGTTGTCAAGGAAAACGAAAAAATTCTGAAAATCACTTGAAAGTAAAATTACTGAAAAATTAGTCCTTTTCAAGGATATTACTTTTTTTCCAGAAAAACTTCACAACTCATCGATTCCATGTTGATGAAAGTAAGTATTTTTTTTCACAATGATAAAATTTCATGGCTCACTTATTTCAAAAAGATGTAAATTAAAACCTTTTATCAAAATCAATCTAAAAGCGTTTACTTGCCTTCTTGTAAAAGAAAAAAAAAAAATTTCAATCGCTTTGTTAATGGGATTATGTATGATAGACTTAAATATACATTCAATAGCTATAAAAGTGACTACATCATAATGTATAGGAAACATAATGTCAATCCGAACTTTTTTCATTCTAACGGCAAATAAATGTATATTAACAGGTAAAAAGATAAAACTTGTTCCTTTTTTTTCTATCTGGTTTTGAGGTTACATGAAAAATAAATTGTAATGTAAGAAAAAGGTAACTAATCGCTTTTTTGACATCCTGCTTTCTAGCAGATATACATATTGTAAGACATTGTCTTAGTGTTTTTCGTTAATGAAAGGAAAGTGGTATATCATGTGCCAATTCATATCAATATGCATGGTGTGTATGTGCAGAATGATAGTGAAAGAGATAAATTAAAGAAAATGGAACTGTTAAAGTATAGATGAATTCACGTAAGTAAAACATTAATCTTCATTTGATCTGTCAACTGGTTGGATTCGAATGGGTGAGGCGTGTCAGTGCTTTGTATGGATATTAATATCTATTAAAAGTTTTATGTTACTTCTCTGGTTTTCATTTAAAAAAAAAAACAGAAATAAATGAAAAGAATTGAAATTATTTACTGATATTGGATTGAAAATAAAAATGAATAAAGTTTGTCCTTGGTATCCAAAGCAAAACTTTTTTTTAAGTAAGAGGTACCATAGAAATGAGACGGTATTGAAAAAAATATCAAATTTCAGTAGAAAAAAAATTCTATAATAATGATGAGATGATCAATTTTAACTAGATACACATCATACAATAATCTATTTTTAGATTTCATGGAATTAATATTTGACTTTTATTGACAACAAAAACTGAAGATGTTACAATATGAAAATTAATTTCAATTTAAAATGAATTATTATTTTTTTTTGTACAGAAAAATAACAATTACATGAATTTATACTCAAAAATGTTTCCATCGAATATCTGAGGGTAATCCAATCACATATTCAAGTCAGTTTAACCTGAAAATATCATCAAAATTGCATCGGCCATACGAAAATCGTATCACTTGTTATATGATACTATAACCTCACTTTCTTTAATCGTCTTAGTAATTAATATTAAATGGTAATAAATTTTCAAGCACCAGAAAAAGGACTTTTTGTACTAGATTAATGTTTCATTAATGTTAGTTTTAATTTGGGTTTCTCATGTTTCTTCTAAACGTGAAATGAAATTACTTGTTTTTCTTTGTGTATTGCTTTTTCTAGGTTAGGACTGTAATGAGATACTCATTTTACTTAAAAAATCTCTGAAATTTGAAGCGTTTTCAATTCAAAGTACATTGAATATGGAAAAATACTGAATTTAATCAATTTTTTACGGTTCGATGATATTTAAAATTAATTTCAATGAAACACCTTAGAAAAGGGATTCACTTGTAGGTGAAAAAGGAAATTATTTCCTTCTATTTCTTAAAATTTCAATCCTTTACCTTAAAATAGAACAATTTTTTGTGTGTGGTCAATTCAAAGTAAAATTATAAAATTTGCATGCTCATTCTCCAAATAACCTTACAGATATCATTAAAGACAGTCCCAAATTATTAAAAATCACTGAATTGTGGTTTCCTTTTTGTTTCATCTCCCTCCTCATTTACCTCAAACTTTCCTTATCAAATGCAAAAAAGATGATATTAAAAAGTTTTTGTTTGTCAAATATTTTCCTTTTGAAATGATTTTTAGTTTTTGTTTGGTATTGACCGATGTAAATTTAATATATTAAAAAAAATTATACATATTACAAAGTTTACAAAGCAAAATTTTAATAAAAGTTAATTTAATAAAATTGAGGTTTACTTTGATCCTTCGTTATTGTGCAAATACACAATCTTACACACACACACTCACATAAAATATTGAATAGCTTTGTGGTTTTGTACTGTTCTATCCATGTTAAATCCAAATTAAGCAGCTTTTTACTTTAAAAAAAATTATGTTACTCATATTTTTTTAATTTTATTTTCAAATTGTACGTCAGCAATAAACGGACACATTATTTTTGTCTTGTCATGCAGATTTTGGATTGTGTGACCGCACATCCTTTTTTTGTGTGTGTTAAAATTTACATTATAAAGAAATTACAAATTTAAATGTAGTTTTGAACAAGTTGTAATGGGGTTTTATGTTTTATTATATTTAATACTGTGTTTTTTTAAAACTTTAATTCAATTTTAATCCGAAAAATAACAGACAAATGCTGTCATTATGGTGCTGGTATATAATTATATGGAAAAAAGTGTATTAGTAGTTTATAAAAGACACATAACTAGAATATTCATTTTCCTTGACATATCATGGGTTTCCATCACTTTACATTTAACATTCTTTTCATTTGGTTAAATGAAAAAAGTTTCCATTTATATGTCTCTGACACTTCTTCTTTTGCCTCTGTGGGTTCTATGCTCGTTATATTTCAATAGGTTCGTTTATTCTTTCTCTTTTTAAAAATCACATTTAAAACTGAAAATACTTAAACGTATACATGAGTGACGTGTTAAAAGTGACATATATGTAAAATAAATTAGATTTAACTTGAAATTTAACATTTATCCAACATGAAAACAGACACACACACTCCCACTCCCACATACAGACGTACGTTCATATAAGCCAACGAAAAAGAAAAAGAGTTGAAATATGTGGGAATTCATCTTGAGAAGAAGAAGAAAAAATTAAATGAAAATTTCATTTCACACAAAAAATTAGATGGATGTTGTCATGTTGGTTTGATCAAATATTAGATTCCATTTAACAGAGAAACGAATTAAATTTTAATTCAAGAAAATAACAATGACACTTCATAATTTGTATTAAATTTTAGATGATGTTTGTATTTTTTTTCGTTCTATTCAAAATTTTATTCGATTTAAAACTTTTTCAATGTAGAAAAATATTCATATAAAATATATGAAATTTTTATGTTCATTTAAAATTATTGATTAATTATCATTTAAATTCCAAGAACTCCAGTTAAATTTGCAACTGAATTATTTCGAACATGGAAAAACATAATTTAACTTAAATTCTCATTTATCTGTCTTGCATTCATTTGTCATGAGAGTAGGGAATTGTAGTAGAATGAATAATTTATTATGCCAATTGTTTACTTCTCGTTACTCGTTTTCTTTCGTTTTCTGTGATATAAAACATTTTAAACACAAAAATTTTGTAGTTAAATGATATTTTATTTGTATAGAAATGATGATTCATTTTGCAGATTTTACTTTTGTTTCGTGTATACTGCAGACAAAATGTACAATTAAATGCTGTATCTATTCATCGAGATAAATTTATCTCTGAGTCTTACCCGAAATTTGTCCTTTGGATAAAATTTATAAATGATGTTAAATTGTTTTAATAATTGAATAAAATTAATTGAATACTGTTTTGAGGCTATAAATTTATGATGCAATGTAAGATATCTGAGAGTTTTCATAGAAATTTTATTGAAATTTTTGAATAATGATAATATCAGATGAAATCTTTGTTAAATTGTGTGAATGATTGGACTTGAGCTGCTTTAAACATGTATCACATTTGATTCCTTGAATGGATCAGGAGTAAATGCAAGGCTGACAACGTTCAATGAATTTAACCATGATGAGGCGCCTTGGAGAGACTTTCCAGTAAACCTTCGTGGTTTGATCCCATTAAATTTTGGCTTAGTATCTAATTTAAAAACATTTTTACGTTCTTCCAGTTAGAGGTATATCAGAGCTGCAAATACTTAAATTAGTTCGTCAGATACTCAATGATGAAATTTTTATCACACTGTTTTTTATTTACGTCAAAATGTTCAAAATCTGAGAGACAATTTAAAAATTGATGCACCGAAGGCCATAACTACTTTAGGCGGGAGACAAATCTTCTCCATCGGTCCTACTGTGTTCAACCAGCTGCTTATTGACTTGTGGATTATCATTTTTGTCCATAAGTCTTGTGTGTGGTGAGTTCTAATCAAAAGGTTCGGGGGAAGGGTATGACAGCTAGCCTGGTTGAAGCAAGTGCAAGAGGCCCGTTCCATACCAAGTATGCCAGACTGATAATTAAGAACTTATCTCTCACACATTGAAGTTCCTTGAATGGGTCAGTCCCAGTCCCATGATGAGGCTTTTTGTAGAGATTTTCCAGTAAACCTTCGTGGCTTGATCTCATTAAATTTTGGTTTGATATCTAATTTTAAGAGCATATTTAGAATTTTTTCAGTAAAAGAAACAACATAATGTCACTTTTAAAACATTTTTTGCATTATGCATCATTTGGCAAGGAATATCATATCTCAGAGAAGATGATGATTTATTGATTCACTTTTGTTTCAATATCTTGTATTAAATTAAATTCATGAAATATAAATAAATTTCTTAAACACACAATGAGATGAAAGCCGAATCCCAATCTCAAGGTTGATGGTCTTCCTTATTATGTTATGATAGCGTACTAGCCAGCAATCGAACGCAGATTCCAAAGATCACCTCAGCCACTTTATATCTCTGGGCTTTTTGTAATCCACATACATCATTCTTATCTTCTTTATTTTCATGGCAAGTTTTTCGCGACCTCTCTCATTATCAACAATCGCCTCATTTTAAGCAATTTTTTTAGAGACCTCTCTCTTATTTTAAGGGCCCCTTTATTTTTTAGGGACCCTGCTCATTTTTAATGACCCACTATTTTAAACGAATCCGAAAATTCCGAATTTTATTTTTTGAACACTTCCAACCAGTTGCTGACCATGCGAAGCCATCAATAGATCCTCTTTAATCCGTTAGTTTCATGTTAAATTTTTCCTGATTCCTTTTAACATTAATCCCTTTAAATGTAAACTCCATTGACACACATTTTATTATTATTTAAATACAATTGTTTCGGTTTGCTTTTGTTTTTGAGTGAACAATTAAAATTGTTTTCCAAACATGTTCACATTCAAAACACAAAAATTGTTTCTTTTTCTGCTTCAAGAATCTAACAGAAATTACCTGCTGGTACCACACACACACAAACACACACATTATATTCCAGATGAAAACAAGCTAAAATTGCTTGTTTCTCTTATTTTATTTTCATTTTAAACAAGCAACATTCATTCATTTCATTCAAACATTTTCCAATGATTGGCTTAATGCCATAATCTGCTTGCATATGACAATATTTTACCATTTCTCTATGTATTTTTTTTTTAACACAAAACATACACAATTCAAATAACTTGAAATCTAAATAAAATATAATAACAATTTTTTGTTTTAAATGATATTCAAACATGAAATAACTCTTATAAACGTTAATATTTACGTGAATATTTATGCGACGGTTCTTGTTTATATGTATCATTTATGTTTGCTTTGTTATATTTCAAAGTACCATTCATTCACATTTTCATACGTATTTCCGATATAGTTGTACTTAAAAAAAAAATATAAAACAATAAATGCCATTCTTGCATTCAAATACAAACATAAATTTATTTATAAAACGAGATCAATAAAACGGTGCCCTTTTTCCACGTATCTATGTGTGTGTGTGTGTGTAACGTATTTGATAATAAATTCTAGGAATGAAAATTCAATGAATATAAATAAATTTTTAAGTATTTGACACACATTAATGTGAAAAATGTCATAAGGAATGAACTAAACTGAATATGACATGACTTTTAACGACGCGAGGCTTGAATTGATTTCATGCTTCCTTTCTATCTTTAAATGAAAAAAAAAAATTCTAATTTTCTTTTCTATTTAATTGAATCAAATTCAAATGAAATGAAACAAAAAATTGTAATAAATGATCTCTATGAACAACAGACAGTTGACTGACCTGGAAATTCTCCATTCGTGTTTTTTTGTATCATTTGTACAAAGATTATATTAAAATAAAAAAAAATTCATTGCCAACAGCAATATTTTCCAATTTTTCTCTTTATTATCACAAACACACACCCCATAAAATGTGTTAGTGTTACTAAACTACAAGAGAAAAAAAAGTAGACCTAACAAAAAAAAAGTATCTTTACCAGCATAATTTTTCATTAAATGTACGAATATGGACCAAAAAACAGACCAAACAAAACATGCTTGTTGGGTTTTCGTGCATGAATGTTATGCCAGTATACACAGTCAGTAAAATAATCAAAATGTTAACAAACAAAAGTTTGGGGTGAACACAACTAGAATTTGAATTATCTTTTATCGATTGTTTGGCTTGCATGTCGAATAATAATGTGCATGTTGGTACTTTTGTTTTGGTATTTTTTTTTCTATTGAACTAAAACACAAAACAAAAGCAAAAAACCAAAATTAAACGTACTGAAATTCGATATGTATTTTGCTTTTTATATTATTTTATTACGTTTTCTCATTTTAATTGTAATGAATCAGAAATTTTGTTTGAATGAAATGAAATACAATGTTCCAGTTGATTTGAACTTTAATTTTCTGTTTTTACCCACAATGAAATTTTCTCTCTCAATTTCACAACAGGTCGACCTCAAAATGTATTTAGTGTTTCGATAAATTCGCGATAACTAATAAAAATAGAAATTGATCAACATGTGAAAATTTCAAATATAATTTAATGGTAAATTATATTTATGCGGAAGAAAATATACATCAAAGGATATTGATTTCATTTGTTTTGTTTTTGTTCCGATGTCATATCATTTTTATTGATAGGAAACACAAAATATCCATCAGATTGATAAAAATGAAAAAAAAAATGCCTTTGGCAATCTCAACACAAATAATTAATATCATTAATTAATAGTGACAAGGGGTTGTTGATACCAAATAAGAGCACTTCATGGGTAATAAAAAAAGGGAAATGAAAACAAACTGATAAAGAGCTTGAAATGTGTGTGTGTGTGTTTGTCTCAGAGTATTTATCTTATGAAGTAATAAAAATATGGCAAGAGAAGACGTTCATAATTAAATCATTTTTCTTGTTTGTTATCTTATTTTGGTGTGTTTTGTTCAAATAATGGCATCATATTTCATTCTATAAATAATAATTTTTGTCTGTCTACTACACTTATCAGCTAAGTAGTGTAGTGAGTTGAGTTGAAAGAAAAATAATTAAATTATAACTGATTATATTCCATAACACATTATTTAACATGGAAAGGGAAATTAAGGTTTTTCCGTTTATTTTTATTTTTAATGAAATTTCATTAATGCAAGCATGAGATTGAAATCAAGCATGTGATTCATCTTTAATATTATCAAGTGTGGAAATAATCTGGTAGCTTTAATTACAGAAGATCAAAATAAATTATTGGAAAATGGTCAGGAAAATCGGAAAATGGTCCAAGAAAAACGAAATGTCTTTAAAAAATTGAGTAGTAGAGTAGAAGTTTAGTTGACAAAGGAAGTGCG
Source organism: Culicoides sonorensis (assembly GCA_900002565.1). NCBI lineage: Eukaryota > Metazoa > Arthropoda > Insecta > Diptera > Ceratopogonidae > Culicoides > Culicoides sonorensis. The sequence continues at coordinate 121,854 of LN483356.1, read as the reverse complement.
TATCTTGTTCTCTTGAGTAGGAATATAAAAGGACTCAGTTTTTTTTTCAGGTGATTAATGTGTGACTTGCAACTAAGCTGATCATTAATCATCAGCCCTAGATATTTGACTTCAGATACTTTTTCGATGATTGTTCCATTTACTGTCAAATTGATTTGTTGATGATGAACTTGCGATGATTTCTTAAAAATCATGAAATTAGTTTTAGTTGGATTGAAACTCTTGTAATTGTCATAAGACCAAACATCAATGCCTGTGTAAGGTCTTCTTGCATCATTTTCACAAGGTCATTGTAATTTGTGCTTGAATATGTTATCATCACATCGTCAGCGTACAACTGCATGACTCCATGTAAGTTCAGTTTTAGACAGTCATAGATGTAGATAAGAAAGAGCAAACTAGATAGACAACTGCATTGAGAGATGCCGTAGGTGAGAAATTGATAATTACTACTCATATTTTTTGCTGAAATGAATTGGGTCCTTCCAAATAAGTAATTTTGCATCAAAATATTTTAATTCCATTTTAAAAGATTTTTCAATTTCCCTGACTTCTTTTGTTTCATTTGTCTGACCATTTTCCGATAAACTTTAACAGTGTTACAAGGAATCGAATAAAATTCGTGAAGCCAAGGCCACATTTTTTTAAAATTCGACTCAAAGTAAAGCAAAAGACGCCTTTTTTAATAATAACAATATTTTAATCATGTAATCCTTTGGTCTCAGCTGTGCTCTTACACCAAATTGTATGGTTATACTCGTCACATCCACTTTGACTCACTGATAAATTATCCATCAATTCATTTTTCAACCATTATGTCACTAAAATTAACTTTTAACCACACCCTTAATGACGAAATTGAATAATTTTAATCAAAATTTTACGACAAAATGCCACGCTTAGCAATCATAATAACATTGAATAGCTGATGAGATGAGAATATTTCATTAATTATTGATCTACTTTCTATTTTTTCATTATTATTATTTTATATTATGTTTACTTATGTATTTTTATTTTCTCCTCTTTCTTTTTTTTTGTTTGCACACAGTATCATGATATTTTTTTCATCTTGTGTACATATTGAATTCATTCAATAAAATTCATTAAATATTGATAAAATGAAATTGAAGAGAAGCTGTCAACATAATTCAGTTCATATACCAATGTATATATTTATTTTCAGCTTAGCCTCTAGCAAAACACAATATTTAATAGAATAATGAAAAAAATGTTGAAAATATAGAAAAATGTAAAACTTTTTTTATTCAAGTCAAGGATTTTTGTTTTTGTTCTTTAAAAATGAATAAATATAATACTTTTTTTTCTCTTTCTCGTTTTCTCTGTGAATAATTATGTCTTTAATAATAATTTTCAATGTGAGTGCGTCATTGTGATTAATATTTTGCCTTGTTTTATCCCCTTTTTTTAGTTTTCATTTTTTTTTCCTTGTACAAAACATCTAAAAGTTATGCAGAAATGGGACCATAGGGGTTAAACTCTTCTATCAGCGCCACCTACTGTAAATGAAAAAATATTGCAAACTAATGTAAAAAACATTCATATTGAAAATTATTTTTCGTTTTGATGTAAAAAAACAATAATGGAATCAAAACCAAAAATAATTTTCAATATAAATGTTTTTTTACATTGGTTGGCATTTTTTTTTCATTTACAGTAGGTGGCGCTGATTGAAGAGTTTAACCCCTATGATGGGACGATATCAAATCTGTTTGAAAAAATTTTTTTGAAGCGGATTACATGCAAAAAAAATGGATTTTTCTATGATTTCTTTGTGAGCAAGGTAATTAAGCAAAAAAAATGTTATTATTATGATTATGACGGAAAAGGACAATTTGTTAGTTATTGCGAATGAGCGATGAAAACTTAATGGCAATTTTCAATCCAAGTATTAAAAGTATCATGAAAATAAGAATGCAAAATTTAAGTAAATTAAAAATATTATAAAGTGAGTTTTTTTTTGGTAACTTCGTAATAAGTTTTTTCCGCTCATTTGAGGAATAAAATTCCAGTATATGAATTTTTAATCTTCTTTTCCTTCACTGTGAATGACATTTTCTAACCTTATCAACGATTTTTTTTGTCTTTTAAATTTAAAATTCATCAAAAGGATATGCATATTAAAAATATTCATATCAAGGACATGTCATCATAATAAGGTCCTTGTCTTGCTTAAAATGAAAATTTACCAAATTAGTTTTTTTTTATTATTCGCTACATGCGCTACATGTGATGAAATGATGATGGAAAAAAGGATTTATGAATGTTAATTATTTAGTTTTACCAGTAAAACTTTATTTCCTCATTTTCTCAAATTAATTATTTCTTTATGATTTTTTTTTACAGATTTGAAACCACATCCAAGGACAATGAATTACAATAAAGGCAAGTAAATTAATTAAACTATAATTTCATATTCATCCTCTTTAATCCCCTTTATTTTCATAATCAAACAAAAACACTTTCATTCTTTTTTCATTCATTTTAATGTTTTATCGTCCTTTTTTTATTTAATGACTTTCATTGAAATGAAAAAAAAAATCTATCTTAATTATGCTTACAGCTTAAATCTATGATAAAATATAAAGCTGTAACGTGTGTTTCATAAGCACCATTGATGTCATTTTTTTCCTTTTCTTTATCTAATGTTCTTTTATCGATACTTTCTATGACCTTAATAAGTTTATGAAGAGAGAGAAAAAAACTTTATCTAATTACTTCTCGTTCCTCTGATGTCTTTTATCGACATTATTAATATCTTTACTCTCGATATACTTCCCATTTTACACGTGTTAACGACTTTTTGTATAAATAACTAAAAGTTAATATTGATGATGCACAGCAGAAAAAAACACACCAAGATAATCAAAACCAGGAATGATAAAAGAAGAAAAAATGAAAAAAAAAATAATTTTGCTGAGTTTGATACAAATCCATAAATTAACATAATATAAATACATAAAACGTTGACTCTTTTAATATGTGAAAGTTAATCAATAATTATCTCATGTTGATGTATGAAATATGGTTCAGATTTTTTTTCTCTCTCATTTTTTTTCATGTAATTAATGAACGATGATGAAAAAATAATGATAACGCCTGAACGAGTGTGTTCCTCGTAAATTATTCACAAAATGCCCTTTTTGAAAGGTTAAAAAATCAGGACTTATTATTAAATTATGTAATAAGAAAAAAATGAAATGAGAAATACTAACCACTGGGCGGTTTAGAAAAGTGCATTTCGATGGGACCCGTTCATTGAATAAAATTAAAATTTACTTTTAAATACAAATGAATGTTAAAATATGCAAAGGAGAGTTGAAAAAATTCGCCAATTTGAAAATTAAAACATTTTTTGAAAAGTTCGCCATATTGATTTTTTTGAAAAAACCACAATTTTTAAAAACCCGGCATTTTGAAAAGTTTTCGAAAAAATCTACCATTTTTACAATTTTTAAAATTAAACATTTTGAGAAAGTTTGTGATTTTTGGCTTCTGACCGTTTTCAGGCTCTGGAGCTCAATTCCTGAACCCAATCTCAAACCTAACGAGTTAAATTTTATTTTAATAAGCTCCTCAATTAAAAAAACATGTCAGAATTTTTTCAAAATTTTTAACCGTTTTTTAACGGTTTTCAGGCTTTGAAGCCCAAACTCTGAGCCCAATCTTTAGCCCTTGAGCCCGTTATTGAGTGATAACGTGACAGCGGGCAAACCGTCCGTAAAAGTGCATTTTTTCTTACAAAATGCACTAAATAACAAAATCATGATAAATTTTACAAGCAACCAAAAAATAAATTATGTTTAAATTACACCTCAAACCATTTTAACATTAAAACAACCAATTTTACAAACCATATACACTGAAAAAATGAAATTAAATGATTTTAGCTCATTATAAATTATTTATTTTTTTTTTATATGAACTTTTATGTTTAAAATTAAATAACAACTAGAACTACTCACTCATATTTCATAATGAACGTTAATAACTCGTAGATCCTGATGTGATGTTGCTGAACTGCAAAATAACAATAAATTATAATAATGAGTCGGAACAAATGCATTGTGCATATGCTCATAAGGTTATGTGTGTGAGAGTATGATGTTTAATGTAATGAACTAATTTCCCACGATCTTTTTTTTCTGCTTTTAAAAATAGTTTATATAAAAAAGCGAGGAAATTCCACATTTTCATAAAAAAAGTGGAAATTCATACCATTGGACGTTTTAGAAAAGGGAATTTCGATGGGAATCGATTTTTATAGACTTTCACATCGAAAAGGTAGAAATATTCTCTACAACTTTGCTTCAGATCACTTTTGCCTTAAATTTATGAAATTACTCAAAAATGTTTAAATTAGTTAAATTTTTTTTTTCGTACAAACTTTTTACAAATTTCAAGTTACTCTATTTCGTTAATCTTTTGAAATGCAACCAAACGAATAAATGAAATTTCCACATAAAAGTGTAAAAAGTTTCCCTCTCATTTTAAATACACTTAACATTTGTAATAAACTACTTCAGTAAAATGACTTGAAATGAATAAAAACACTTTGACTTGTAATCACTGAATCGAAAAAAAAAATATGAAAATATTAATAAAAAATATGAAAAGAATTCATCATATTAAAGTGCTAAAATTGTCTCACTTCAGTAAACAATAAATGAAAATAAAATTACACACGGATCATCTCATTTCCAATGATATTCATGAAAAAAATAAAATAATCGAGACAAAAAAAATTGAGGAATAAAATTCAAATATTGCTCTTCATTTTTTTTCTTTGAGTGGATTGAATGTGAATAAATAAAAATAGAAGAAAAATATTAAAAAAAAAAATTCCATGAGGTATGGCGTCAAAGAGGAGGAACGGGAAGTGATTTTTTGTGTGAATGAACAAATCCCTATTTTTTATGTAACTCTATTGTGAGGAAAAGTATTTTCATTGTATTTTTTTTGTTGTGAATTTGCATTGTTTGAGTTTCTATGAATTTAAAGGAATATATTATCCTTTTGTATTTATTTATTTCTTATTTTTTTGTAAAATGAAACAAAATTTTAATGATTTTTTTTCTATTTGAAATTGATTTGAATTGAAAGAAACCGAATGAGTTATTTTGAGAGATGTGGAAAGGAAAAAAACAAATAATATATAAAAGAAAATTTTACAAAGCGATTAAATGAATAAGCCTAGATTATGAAATGTATTGAAAAATTTTACCATATGGGATGACAAGGAAATAATTTTAATATCAACCATGTTTTTTTAATGCAGTAAAATAAATCTGAATATCTGGTAAAATGGGGTTTAAATCGAATATTGCCATATGATATCATTTTGAGAATTTTCCATACTCAAAAAAAGCTTTCAATGGTTCCTGATAATGTCCAAGAAGAGTTTTTCTTACTTCCTAATTTAATATGACCTTCACTTTGTCCGATGTCAGATCAAATTTTATCATACGATGACTTTTAGAGCCTTAAAGTATTTTCCATTTGACATCTGTCTCGCTCTCTCTCTATTATAATTGGTAGATTTTTATCAATAAATCCATTGTTACATAAAAAAATGAAAAAATAATGACTTTAATCAAAATTTCACATTCATCTCTTATGTAATTTCATCTAAATGTATTATTACATTAGATAACAAGAGCTTTTTGCCTATCTTGCTTAATAATCATCTTTATTCCCATTTTATTATTCGTTCGATTTTTACTGCACAAAACTTTTTTTTTCTTTTTTTTTTGTTGTTGTTGGCATAATGCTGACAACCTTAATAAGCCCAAGCTCAATTTCAAATACAATACACATAGAAAATATAACTTACATCATAATAATAATAAAATGACTGATGAGAAAAATACGGTGTGTGTATCATAAAAATTACAAGGACAATAATATTTCGCTTAGGATGAGAGAGAGAGCGATGATCATCGTGTCCTAGATATAATAAAAATATAATAAAAAAAGAAATAATATTTTTTTGGTCGCTATATTTAGCATTAACTTTATGTGTGAGTTTATATTCATATAATAATAAAAAAAACGTAAATAAAAATTTCATATATAATGTGTAAAAGTATAATAAATTGCTTGTCATACATACAATTCATACACTTTTTTTCTGTATTTTCTTTTATTTATAAGGTATTGAATGAAAATGAAATGAAATGAAATGAAATAAAATAATAAAATTATGTGAATACATTCTTTTTTTTATGTGAGTGCCAGAAAAAGAAATAAGAAGAACAAGAACTAGAAAGACCAATAATCAAATTGCTCGAGGGACAAACTCTGACCTGTACGACGATTAATATATACATGACAAATTCATTCGTTTTGTGTTTTTATTGTTCACTCATTCTCTCTCCTTTTTTTGGCAGAATAATATGAAGTTAAGTAGTCAAGTGGAGACGCCTTGTCTGATATTTTTACACTCTTGGGATAAAAGAGTCATAAAAAGTTATCTTCAATGTGATAAATTTCAGTAAACAAATCTTTTGATTATGATGATGAAAGTTATACTGTTTTGTTCATTGCAAATATTTGTCATGAGTGTGAAGTTTGGGAATTTATTTTAAATAAGTAGGAAAATTTCGATTGACTTGAGAATTTTTTATTGAATTTTCTTCTAATGCTGATATGAAGCGAGAAACCATGACATAGATTTTAGCTTGAAATCGATGGTTCTTAGACCAATATTATCGGAAATGGTAAAATGTCGTTTGAAAATGTTTTATTAAGAAATTTTGACCTTGAAGTTGTTTAACTAAGAAAAAATTCTGAAAAAAATGCAAAACTCTTATATAAACATGAAGCGATCCACCAATCTTTGTTTTAAGTAAGAATTTAAGTTTGTGACTATCGAAAACTTTACAATCACAATTTTGTTTTATTTTAGCTTTGGACTTTCTCTTTTTTTTGCCCATAGTGACGATAAATAAAAAGCTAATTTTATCCAATAAAATTATGATATATCTAATAATCAGATTAAAAGTGTAATGAAACCAGACAAATCGACACGGATCATTGCATTGTACGTGTTATTACTTATATTAATGGATTATGGTCTTCAAGTACTTTTTTTATTTATTTTATTCACTTTATAAAATGACGTCAATTGATATTTAAATAAAAAGTTTTATTTTAAACTGAATGTAATTTTTTTTGTTTATCATAAAATGACATGCTTAATAAATATCACCCTTACTCAAATCTTGTCTTAAAGTTTCAAAGTATTTCAAGGATTCATTCAAATAATTATAAAGCGATTCTTTTTAAAAAAGCATTACCCTCACTTTACAACACAACTCGTGCCCTGTCGGGAAGTAAACTCCTGAATTTCAGGAGCTAACTCCTGACAAATAGGAGTTAACTCCTAATCATCAGGAGTTAACTCCTGAATTTCAGGAGTTAACTCCTATTCTTCAGGAGTTTAGCTCCTGAAATTCAGGAGTTTACTCCCGACAGGGTGTTTTGTTATTTCATGTTATTCCATTTTTTGTGTTGATAAAAGATATCAAAAGAAAGTTTTTCCATTTAAAACACATTCAAATCAAATTTTACTCACATTCAAACTTTTTAAATACTTTATCACACGAACATCAGCCTCCGTCTCTTGTACACATAAAAAAAAGAAAAAAAAACAAAAACAACCATTACCCTTACAACAAAAATTTAAGTTAAGCATATAAGACAGAAAATTTCCATTTTTCACTTTAAAATTAATGTGTTTTTTTTTGTTGTGTACTGTGGAAACTTCTTTGTATCTCGTTTTATTCCTCATTTCAATACACAACAAGAACATTTTAGTATTTACATTAACTTGAGTAAGCACAGAGAGGAAAAAAAATCCATTTAGAAAATTTTCATATGTGTGTTTGTGTGTGTGTCTGTGATTAAAATTAATTTGATCATCAAAGTTTATACGAGCATTTTCTTATCTTTTAGCACAAATTTATTTTCAACAAAAATGTTTTGCTTTTTAAGTGACAAAATTCAAATACATACAGCACTTTGACACGTAAATAAGCCATATGAATGAGTAAGAACATGTATTCACATTTAAAATGTGTTACACACACGCACACTAGCTTTAAATGAAAAAAACACAAGAAAAACAACAACAAAAGTAAAAGAGAGTGATGCCTTGGCCCATTACGATTACATAAGAAAATTTTTATACGCATCTGATGTTGATGTGATATAATATTAATAATGATATACATACATAGAGTAAGTAAAAAAATGTGTTATCATGTGAGACATGAGTAGGATGTTGATCACGTTTATTATGTTATTTCCTATCATTGAAGTTTCCGACAACTTATCCATCTATCTCTGCTTGATATGTAAAAAGCAAAAACCTCTTTTAAACACGTGTTTTAGTGTAAAATTATTTCAATGTAAAAATAAACATCACTAGTAATATCCATTTTGGAAGTTGTAAATATGACAAAATGAATTACCTTCTTTTCATCATCATCATCATCATCTTCTTGTATTTTTGTATGGTGATATAAAAAACATTCTTTTAAGCCATCATCAAAATTTGGTTTGTCAGTTAAATTAACATACTTACATTGAAATTTTCAAACTGTAAAATGGATTTTATGAATTTTTGTGAGCAAATCAGTTAAAATCACTTCCTTTTGAGTGACGTATAAAATTATATTAAAAAATATTGTTACTTAATCTTTTTTTGGGTAAAAATTCATTTTATTTTAAAATTTTCCATTAAATACGAAAATAAAATTATATGTGAAGGTCCAATAACATAAGAATCAATCAAATAATGAAAATTTCAAAGAAAATCTCAATAAAAAATTTGACTCATAAAATAATTTTTCTTTATTATATTTTTCCCGCAACTAAACCATGACTAAGAATAAGAACAAACACCTATCAATTTAATATAAAATTCTTTCATTGCATCACCAGTTTTGCACATATTTTTTTTTACCTTCACTGATAATTTTGAATTAAAATTCAATGCTAAGAAATATGCATAAAATTGAAAAATTCTTTCAAAACTACTGTTTTTCCTTGAAAAATTCAACTGCACTCATAATAATGTGATCATGCAGGAAAAACTATATTCAAAAATATGAGCGAACAAAAAAAAATAATAAAACAGAGTAATAATAAGATGAAATGAGAAAATACTTCAAAAAACTATGATTATATTGAAGTGAAATAAAAGAAAAATAATAATAAAAAAACAACTGCATAACTTTTGAATATCTGGCATCAAAATTCAAAGAATATTTTTTTAAGTGTAGTATCCGGTTTAATGAGATTTCATTGCATATAAAGATTGCTAAGGGGATGCAATGAACAGAAAAAGGTATTGTTTTTTAATATGTCTGTTCATGCATGAGCCTGATAATGTTATTACTGGTAAAAGTAATTTTTTTAAAATGAAATGTGATTATTATTTGAGAAAACTTCTGTTTCCTTGAATTAAAAGAAAATTGAGAGGAAAAAATAATTTCAATATGTTGGAAAAGAAATTTTCATTTATAATTGAGTAAATATTTAAAGATTTTGATCTTTCATACACTTTTATTGAAAAATATATGTCCTTGAGCTACTATGAAAATAGATTGCAATCATTTAAAGGGGTAAAAAGTTATGTTAAAAGTTCATTGTATGGGTAAATTTTCCAATTTCATTTCATATCAAAAAAAGTGCCAAATTCATTTAATCAAACTCTTTTAAAATTCCTAGCTCATATTTTGTCGATTTTTCTGACACAAAATTAATTTTCTCCTGTATTCGCATGTCGTGCATAAAGAAAAACTTCTTTCAAAGAAATGAAATAAAAATTCCTTTCCTTTTTATATTTAAAGAAAAGGATGATAGGCCTTTCTTATTCTTTGTGAAAAAAGACTCACACACACCCACCCACACACACATTCTTATATCAAATAACTCTGTAATTTTACACACGTTTAATAATTTCCCTGAAAAAAAATTCTTCTGTTCATTCAAGCACACACCTTTCATTTTCTGAAGTGAATATATGAGTCTTTAAAAATAAAATAAAATAAAATGAGCCAAAAGGAAATGTTCAAAAAAAAGTAATAAGTTACACAAATAATTTCATCTAATTTATAACCAGGTAAATAACGTAACGTACGTGGCAGGAATATTTAAAACTTTTCAATTTTGAATATTTTTTTTCAAGTTATATGGGGAAAAAATCGTATGTTTTTAATGATAAAAGGGATTGACGGAAATGAAAATATGAGGAAAAATGTATGGCATTTCGATTTTTTACTTTATCAAATTGAATTATATTCAATTATCGGATTTTACTTTAAAAAACTGAAACGGTCTCAAAGATATTTGATTTTTTTTTTGTAATTGAAGTCTGTGGTCGATTTGGAATAAAAAACGAGTATTGTAGGCGCTTTTCTATTCCGTGCGTCCGTCTATGAGAATTCCAAAATGAGTGTCTTCCAAATTAACAGAACCTTCAAAATGACGGATTTTTCCGAAATGGCCGGCTTTTCAAGAATGTGAAATTTTTTAAAATAGTGGAAACCGCTGAAAGTTTTGAATTCGCGGAAATCGTAAAAACTTCTGAGATCGCGAAAATTTAAAAAATCGAGTGAAAAAGCGGCATTTTGCAAAAATGCAGAAATATTCAAAATCGCGAAATAACGTTAAATTTCTTCTAATCGCTGAAAATCGCTTCTAGGCTACGGTAATGCTCATATCCTTCATTGAGGAACACTGAGCATTGCGTATTCCACTTAAAGTATGTTGAAGAGCACTAAATTAAATGTTCTTTCATTATATTAACTCAAATGCCATCGCAAATTTAATTTGAAAATTATTCTAACAATTTTCTTGATTTTCCTTTTCAACACTACTTCCTTAATGATATTTTTATTCAACTAACAGTAAAACCACATAAATAATAAGGCTTTTTCTTAAAAGTAGAACAAAAATCTAACAATAATAAACTTGAAATGAAATGACTTCTGTTCTGTTATTCTCTTGCTCAATACACAATTCAATCCCTTTTTAGTGCCTTCTTAAACGAATGAATGAAAAAAAAATATAACAAGAAAAATGAAGAAAAATAATAAGTTTTCCTTTCTTTTCATTTAATTTTATTTCATTTCTGTAAGAGTTAAAATCGTGTACTAACGAATTAAATAAAAAAGAAAAATAAAGACTTAAAATAAAATAGAGATAAAAATAATAAAAACTATTGTTGTGATTACGTGCCGGAAAATGCAGCATTAATTTTAATGCAACATCATATCAGACCTAAAAATGCCCTATTAGTGTATACACAGAGTCGACGAGTCTCATTGAAATAAATGCGGTTTATTTGCTATTATTATATTAAGTGAATTTTTCTTCATTTTTTTTTCCTTCATTTATTTTAAGTGTGTATTGTTTTCGTAATAAAAATAAATTGAGAAAATACGGTAGCAACAAACTTCTTTCATGTACGTGTGGTACCTTGCTGTCTTCTCATTTTTTCTTAACGTGAACCTTACACTGGACTTCATACATTTTTTTTCTATATATTTTTTTAAATAATATTAAAATGGAACACAGGAGTAAATCTCTTTATTATACTGTCGATGTGAAAATAATCCTAGAAAATGTGCATAAAGGAAATGAAGTGTTCTTCGCATTACTCTCCATAGTTTAAGATAAATTTTAACATGAATACTAAGAAAACCCACTATTTAAAAAAAGTGAAATAAAGTGTAGTCATGAAATTTATCATCGAATTACTCTTAAACATAAAATGATAAAATTTTAAAGTAGGAGCTTAAATTAATTGAGTTTTTTTTTCATTTGATTGCATTAAATTTTGAAGGATTAGTGACGTGCAGTTAAAAGTGAGGGAATCAAAAAATTCTTATCATCAACTGCAAGCATTTATTTTTCAATACGATTTTATAACTATCGCAACCACAGCAATGTAACACAATAACTCCTTGTCACACAAATACTCGAGTGCTCTTGTTTTTTTTCTTTTATTTTAATTATTATCGACTTCTTTACGATGACTTCTTTTAATTTTTTGCTCTCCTATTTTGTTTTTTTTTTTTATCTTGACATAAATATTTATTCATAGCTCTTTCTTGCATACACTTGCTTGAAGTTCACTTTTAAATTACAACAATGCTATCATGGATTATCTGAACAATGAACTGCAATTTAAAGTGAATTTTAAGGAATCACCTGGGTGTCGTGTCGCGTTTTATTTCTTTGCCCCTTTATTTTAATGGCATGCAATAAGTTTAACTTGGTTACCTTGTGGTGAGTTTAAATGTGTTAGTTGAAAATGCCCCCCTACTTTAAAATTTATGTAAATCGCTGTAAATCGTCAAAATTTCTGGGAAATTTCCGCGGTTTTGGAAATTTTGCACCTTCGGAATATTTCGCGATTTTTTTTGGTTTCTGAAAATTCCGTGGTCTTGCAAAATTTTGAAAATTTCCGGGGTTTTTGAAAGATTTTTGATAATGTTAAGAAAATTTCCTAAATATTTAATTCAATATCAAATTTTTCTTATATATTTTTATGTGCTTTAATTAAATTTTTCCTCAAAAACTTACCAAAGGGTGATGTCAGATATTATTACTGCAGAAAATACCGGTATCAGGTGCAGATGCATACACAATAAAAGGAGGTTGAAGTGCTCTTTTGTTGTTTTTCATAGTTTGAATAATTTTCTTTCTGAAACAAAGCAAGTCATTTAAAATGTAAAATTACATGAAATTCTGAGTAAGTGTGCTTGTCATTCAATGAAGTGATGTTCATTGTTACTGTTCTTGTTTTTTATTCATTTTTATTATCTCGTGCAATTTTTTTAAACATAATTTTTTCCGTAATGTTCTCAGAATAAAATTAAACATTCATTGAATGGGAGTCAAATCATGTTTTATTCAACATTTACTTTAATTAATCGCAACATCCTAATTAATTATGAAAAACTCGTCCGGAAACTTTCTCAATCATAAATTAATTTGCTTTCAACAAACATTATAATTACATCTTAATGAATTGATTGTTAAAATTTCACTTATATTACATACAATTTATCGCATGCTTCTTTTCATTTTCTATACATAAAACAATTAAATTTTGATTGTATGAATATAAAAAAAGATATTTTCATACATTTGCATTTTTCTCTTCCTACTCTTTTTAAGATTTTATAAATTGCTCAAAAATTTAAACAATAACAATAATTAAGAATAGCACAAAAAAATGAAGAAATTGTAAGAATAAAAAAAGAGAAGGAAAACAACATGGTTGAAGCAAAGTTCAGTTTAATTACACCAACTTTTCATAAACTTTTATAACTTTAAGACTCATCTCATACATATTCCAAGATTTTATCATACACATCACATAAATTTCTTCTTTTTTTTTTAAAAGAAAACATAATAAAAATAATAATAAAAAAAGTTAAAAAAAAACTTGGTTATTTTCTTTAACACACATATTTGTATTTATAAAAGAGTAACTTTTTGCATATCTGTGAAATTCATGTAAAGTGTAAACAAACGTTGACGATGAATATAATGTTGTTGTATAAAGTTTTGCTTTCGCATGAAAACGTCTTTGAAACTTATTATTATTATTATTATTATTATAAAGTGATTTTATATTACATTTTTTTCTTGTGGGTATGTAAGGAGTCTTTTTGTTGTAATTTAAACGCAGATTGAATAATTGAGGAAATAAGTGTGTGATAAAGAATGACATTAACAGGAATTGTTCAGAAAATGATATGAAATTAAGATTTTTTTTTTCATTTTAATAAACTTAAACAGAAATAAGAACAAAAATTCACTAAGCATGTGTAAAATTTTTATTAAGAGGTGAGCAATTTTTCCTTTTAAAGTCTGTAAGTGAAATCATTTCTTACACTTTTGTTAAATTTCTCTTCCAAAAGAAAGCACATAATACATTTTTAATATAAATTGTTACATTTAGTTCTCACATTTCTTCCCAGTAACTCTCTTACTGGACTTCTTGTAACTTGGTACGATATTAAAAAAATAAAATGAAACACAAGAAAATGATAATAAGACTATATTTATGACATCTCAACTTCTTAAATTTCTTAGGAAAATTGTTGTTAAAAAATTCTGTCAGAACTAAGTGAAATACTGGAAAAAACAGGAGAAAATAATGCGCAATGAAAGAAAGTTTTATGATTTTTTTCATTTTTAATGCACATTTACATTTCATTTTTTATGAATAATTTAATGAATTTTATTGCTCTCGATTTTTCAGTTCCATATCGCAAAGAAATGATTTGTATTCATGGACAAGATTCAAGGACAGAGGCCGTCATAAATGTCAAATCATGTTTACAGTGTTGATAAAAAAGGTGTAAAATTTGCAGACTATACTGGATTTCTTTTTCAAAATCATATAAATTTTTGGTCTCACGTTCTCGTACTGCGCCACCTTCAAACAGGAATCTCAGTGACATCATGTTACGACACTAGATTTGATAAAAATTTTAAACATATTTTAACAGTCAGCTCATAAAATGCTTATTGAAAGGTAATATGACTCAAATCCAAATTGGAAAACATCCAGATATTGCAAAAATAGTCCAAAATCATGGAAATTTGAAATTACCGTAGAATGACCGAAATTTCGCGATTTTAGAAATTCAGCGATTTCAAAAATTACCGCAATCTAAAATTTGCGGAATTTTGAAAATTCCGTGCTTTTGGAAATTCTACAGTCCAATTTTGCGCGACGACATTTGAATTCGGACTGTAACCATCAAAATATGCTTAAAATTTGAGTGTAATTTGGTGTCATCGCTGAGGTTTCATAAATCTTGTATTTGTTTAAAAATCAGATAAAATTGGAATAAAAATAATTTTAAAAGATACGTTTCCAAGTTAATTTGATCATAACATAAAAATCTCAAAATATTGATACCAATTTCATCAAAATATTCATGTGAAATGATGCTACATGAAAATATTTTCATAAAAATTCCTAGAAATCGATGTGACAAAGACACAAAAACGTTCAAAATTAGCATAAGGAGAAATAAATCATCAGTTTATATTTATTTTTTTTTTTTAACTTTTTCAATACAAAACCAAAACCATTCATAAGCATTTATCCTTTAAACATGCGAACTCTATTGAATTTTGTTTATTTGAAATCAAACAAAAAATAATTCAGCACGAAATTTCGTTTTTTTACAACTTTTTTATTGACTCTTTTCTTTATTTTATTACATATATTTATAATAAGCGATGTAACACAGCGAAGAGAAACATATGTTTTATGTGTATATTTGGAAATATAAATTTGTGACAGATATTATACAATTCATTTATTCCATTTACATGTTTTCCATTGAATAGCGAAATTTCAAATTAAATTTAAAAATAAATTTCAATTTTTTCTGAGAATGAAGGATTGAATTATTTTTATCATGAATTTCATTTGGTCCCATTCAAATATATAAAATTGTTGTCTGTCACTTTCATACTTTTTTTTTATAACGAAATATGCTACATTTTATTTTATTTTTTTTTTATTTTGAATGGTAATGAAATTGAGTGTAATCAGTAAATAAAATAAAAATATGTGTGTGTAAACCTACTCAAGGGAAAATATATAAATTTGTCTGTGCCATCATAAAAAAAAAACTTATTTAGAAAAATAAAAAATTTCATTTGAAATAAAATATGGCAGTGTCACGTTTATAGCAGATTTTTTTTTGTTGTATTATGTTGATTTTTTTTTTTTTGAATTGTAATTCGAAGAGACATGCATGTCGATGTTCTTGAATTTTGAATTTGAAAAAAAGGATGATAGTCTTGAAAAAAAGTGAAATGATGGAAATATTTTTGAATGATATATCATGTGATTGATTCACATGAAAAAAGATAAAATAATGTCCCTGAAGAGAAAAATGAAAGTTGAATCTTAATCATGTGTGATTACTTGCAAGAAATTGGAGTTGAAACAAGTAATTGAATGAAAAAGGAGACTCCATTGATTGAAATTATGTTTTTTTTTATTGTTCTTTCTTTTTCTTGTAAAAACTTTATACCAAAATCATTCTTGATTCTCATTAAAATTGACTCTTGACTTATTTGATAAGCAGTTCACGAATGTTCTTGACTTCGGATACCATTTCTGTGAGAATTTCACCAGCATCTTCGGTACTTGGGATTGCATTCTATGTATATTGAAAAATATCTCTAAAATTAAATTTCAATGAAAGAAATTTCAAATTTTCATACCTTATCGGCCATGATTCCCAATTGCAATTGCCCACCATAACTCAAAATGGTGATTCCGACAGTTGTACGTCCACAATTTGGCAAAAAGAATCCAATTCTCTCAAGTTGATATCCGTTAATTTGAACTTTATCCTGTGGTCCTGGTAAATTACTGAATGCCAAAGTACTATGACTGCTTTCCATGAGTTTAGAAAAAAGTGTATCAGGCAACAGTGCAGCAACAAATGACATTACCCAATAATTGACTTGATAATCAGGTGATGCACAAAGGAGATCTGAATGTCCTTTCATGTTCATAATCCGTTGATAGAAATTTGTAATTGGATTTTTGTGTTCTTGTGATTTCAATGGCAATGGTCGCATTGCAACGGAAAATCGATTTTTAAGTGAAAGTGTGTGAGATTCTCGTTCAATGCGGGCCGGAACAACCATGGTTATGTTCTCTGGAACAGTTTGACTACGCTTTTCAAAGTATTTATTTAGGCTTTTAGCCAAAATTGTACTTAACACATCACTGAAACGTGCTCCAGGAACTCGATTCTTAATTTGTTTAATTGAATCAAGTAGGGGAAAGCTTAATTTTCCTTCATGAATCCAATTGACGATCTTTTCACCACTCACTTCATCGGGATGTAAGATATTTTTGTCAGGTGACAGTTGAAATGAGATTTTCGTTAATGTGTATGGAGTGACATAAATTAATTGTAGTGTTTGAATAACCATTTCATAAAGTTTCTGAAGATTTTCAACTGTTACGAATTTCATGATCAATTTGGCATATTTGATCCAATTATTTTCTTCCTGAATTTCAACTTTATTTGATGTGGTCCACATTGACTTGACATTGTATGACTTGTCAGCCATAGATTCCAAGAGAAGTCTAAGTAATGCAACACCATCACCCAAACAATGATGAACACGGAAAAGAATCGGATAATAATATCCACTTCCATCATCTCTTAGTATTGGTTGTTTGCTTACAAGCATTTCCCATGTCCGTGAATGGTCTTCAGGTAGTGGGACATTACATTTATTTGTAACATATTCTTTCAATTGATCTTCTGTCAAAAATTCATTAGTTTCACTCCAAAAATCCATGTGTCTAATGTACTTTTCAATTTTACATGGTGTCTCATCAGACCAAAAGTAATAACCGAGCTCTTTTACCTTCTTATAGAACATTTTTGGATGTGATTGAATGCCTTCCATCAATGCCGTTCCAATTCTCTGTCTCAATGAATACAAAATTTTACCTGAGGTCCTAATAGGCTCATATTGTTCACAAGGCACATTCAAATAAGAGATGATATTGATTACACTTCGCGATTGTCTCCGTTCACATGCCCATACAACATCAGGTCCCTCAAGGAAACCTTTGAAATGTTTTCCGTGTTTACTTTTCAAGGCATGAGCTGCATATTGTTTTTTTGCATAAAAGTAACACGTTGCAACAATGACAAATGGCAATGATATTATCCATAGAAGAAAACAAGACAGCAGCTTAATTTGCTTCAATTTATCAATTTTATGGTTTTCAATGAATTCTTGTATCACTTGAAGTTTACTTTTCAAGAAGAACGCGATAAGTAAACCGGTTATTACTCCCAAATATTCTGGCACGATAAATTTGTTATCCGATTCCAAATAATAGCCATTTTTCATTAGAGGTCCAATTAAGACTTGAGTGTTATTACGAAACAGATTATTCCACATTGAATTGGCAGAGTTCATTTCACTTAATTTTTCGCCAGTTGCCCAGAAGTAAATACTTTCTTTCGGATTATGAATCATTTTGGGTATTGAATTGATGTTATTTTCGTTGGAAATGTCGATTTAAAGGTGTTCGTTTTTTTTTTTCGTTGCACTGTTGATATGACTTTGGACTCGTGAGGGATTTCGTTTGATTTTCAAGCCTCGTTATAACTTTTATTTTATTTTAAATGTAATAATAGAGCACTTTGTGTATTTTTTCAAATAATTACTTGAAAATCGATTAAAAATTGCCAGTTGTTTTAACTAGAATACGAAAACAGTGCAAGTGAATGAAAAATTGCAATGCAAGTCAGTTTTATAAGGAAAAACTAATTGGTTATGTGCATAAAAATGAATATTTTTAGTCACACGTGAAGATTTAAATTTTAAAATGGAGCCTGAACACTTTTAATTGTTGAAACAAAATTTCGCAGCTGACCTGAGAACGTTGAAGGGACACCCTCGTTAAGCATGAACGTAAACAATATTTTCTTTTCATTTTGAAGTCTTACAAGTTTTCTTATGACAATTATAGAAATTTAAATACATGTAAACAAAGTATTTGATTTTTGTGTTTTAAAATCAAAATTTTTGTATTTTCATTGACCTTTGATATTCAATTTTTCCAAGGAAGGCCCTGAGATATGGAGATGAATTTAATTAAAAAAAAAAATGTAAATTAATTCCAACAAAAACTGATTAAAACTTTTTGAAAATCATAAAAAAAATCTCGAGGAAAAAACAGAATCATATTGAAAGATTAGCAAATAAAAATCAAATCATGTCTAACGGAAAAGCAGAACAAATTTCATAAGATGATTACATAATCCAAGTAAAAAAATTGAATATAAAGTAACAGAATTTATTATTACAATCTACATAAAAACCCGATGAATTGAATACAAACTTAGAAAAAAATATAAAAGTAAATGTAATTGAAGAAGAAAATGAGAATATTTCTTTCTCATTTTCATTTTTTGGAATTGCCAAGTCACTGAAAGATTGTGAATGTGAGTAACTATACACTTATTTTCTTTATATTAGCAAGCTCTTATTTGATTCTCAATGAAAAAGAAGAAGAAGAAGAAAAAAAATAATATATTGATATCCTTGACATGTTATTGCTTGTATATTGTTACCTTAGGTTCTCATTTGAATAAATTTTTGCCTTTTTCTCAGTATTTATATTTTATTTTTGCTTCTTATTTGCTTGTGCCTTGTCATTATGCTTGATACTTTTTCATTATGTTTATTATTCAAATATAAGCAAAAGGAGCTGAAAGCAAAAAAAAATATGTAATGGAATAAAATAAATTATATAAGGGCTATTTTATTTCAAAGTGGTATCATATTGCTCTGAATTTTGAACAGGTTTGAATTTAAGTAAAAAAATTGTGACACTGCTGGTCTGTCTGTTCATGTGCCTCATGCTTCTCATTTTCCTTACTTTTTCGTGGAATTTGCTGCAATTACTAGAAAATTGTAATATCTCGAGAGCTTTTTTGATTTACATCGAATCGACTCAATTATGATGCATATAAATGAACATGCATGGCTTTTAGGGGAATTTTTTCCAAAGCGTCGCCTTAAAATTTCGTTGGAAATTTCAACACAGTAAAAAAATCCTCATTTTATTTGTTGAACTCTTAAAAAACGTGATTGTTTGACTTGCATAAAGTGTTTGAACATCGGCAATCAATTTTTTTTCACGATTTGAGGTCCTTTTTAAATGAAACATCCCACAAGTCCTTTATTTTGCATACTTCTGGTCAAGTGGATACGTAGCCCCATTGATCACATTTATTTACTCTTCGGTTTAATATTTCTTATATGATTACTTTTACCTTCAAAGATTATGAACCTAATTCCATTTCAAGTGACTTCTTGAAAAAAAAATTCACAAATTCACTTGAAATTCCATTATTAGTGTTTTTGTATTCAAAATTTAACATCAACCTGCTTTGTCAAGTATCTGAATAACAATCTTCAAATGAATCAATAAATATTTATAATCTACTTAAAATTTTGTATTTAGCTCCAAGGATCCTAGAATAGATGATAAAAAGTGTACCTAGAAGATAAGATTTCAAGATGAAATAAAGATAAATTTAACATCGTTCATTTATTTTGTACATAAATGTCAATAAATGTTTTTACTCATTCGTGTGTAATAAATGATAATGTGTGTGTATGTGTGTATGTAAATGCGCAAACTAACAATTTCAAACCATGTATGTGTAGTATTATATAAATATTTATCTAAAGGTTGTATGTTAAAAACATTAACAAATAAATTCATTGATGGTATACTTTTTCTTTTGTGTGTGTGTGTGTGTGTGTATGCTTGTGAGTAAATAAAAACATTACATCTTTCCTTATTACTTACAAAATTTAATACAAATATAAGCATTAGCTTTTAAGCTAAACAAATTTTAACATGATTCTTCATTTATTTACAGCCAGCAGCACAACAGCCATAATAATTTGCTCTGTCTTCTAACTATTCACATAAATTTATCAAATATAATTTTATGTCTTGAGATGAATTTTATGATTTTGGATAAATAGTTCCCCTTTTACATAAAAATTCCATGTAAGAATATCTTAAATCAAGTAAATAACAAAATATTTCAAATGGAAATGTTTATGTTTAAGAACTACCCCATTAAATACGAAAATGGGGAAGGTTGATTTTGTAATCAAGATAATCAACGATAAATGTAACAGTAAAGAGATGCTGCGACATATTTATGTATATATACCGAACATTTATATATTATTTGATTAGATAACGATGTTTGATTTATATTATTTCGCATATAAAATACTTGACTGAACTGATTGTAAAACGTTTTTATTTTATTACAACTTACACACACACACACACACACACACACATTTACACGCACACAATTACGCATTAAAGGAAGGAAAAAGAGTTTTTTAAGAAAATATGGAAATTTATGTGTCATCGTATTACCATAGATTTATTTTTATGACTTTGATTAACGACGCATGATAAACAAATGAGATAATGGAGGTGACTGGTTACTTGTAAAAAGTTTGGGTTCCATAGAGATTAAGATAAAGAAAATTGAATGGTTAAGGTCTTATTTAATGAGTTATTTTCGTATTTGACTAAATCCCTTAAATAAAGAGATTTATTTTTATTTTTTTCCTAAAAATCCGCTTAGATTAACTACGATTTTTTTAAAATCATCATAATTTAAATTGACAGTTAATATAAATTGACAATTAATTGAAATAACATTTTTTTTTCTCTATTTTTTCAGATATGAAACAACATTCATCGAAACACCCAATCAAAATTCAACTTCAAATTATGAACAGAAACATTATAAAGTAACATAAATTAACCATAATCAAAACCACTGATTATTAAATTTAATTACTTTTTGAAATCCATTAAGCCATATGTGAGACATGTCATTTGTGGAATTGAATAATCAGGAATTCATTGATTTGAACCAAATAATGTTAATTCAAAGGAAATTGAGTAAACAACTGGAAATCATTACAATTCAAGGAAAATAATTAGTGCTCATTATCAAACCACTATTATTATGTTTAATCAATTAAATATGCGGTTAAACATGTGTTTACATCAACATTAGCATGTAAAAGTAATGTAAATGATTGTGTCAAATCGTAATATTAAAAAAAAAAGAACAATGATTAACATGAATCTAATTGAAATGAGAAAAGTGTTTATAGAGACAAAATAGTGTATAAAATACTGATAGCATATTAAAACTTAATTTTAAAAAAAAATAATAATATAAAATGATATTAATTAAGTTAATATCCATAATCTATTATGTGTTACAATTTTTTGTAAATAGAACAAATGGCTCATCAATGGATTTATATAAAAATGCCAGATTGGGAACACGCATCGTTCAGACAAGGAATGGCAGGCTTCAGGGCATGATTCTCCCTTTGGAGAATTACAAGTTTTTGAAGCCGGTTGAGGTGTTTCTTGGAGTCCCATATGCCACACCGCCAGTTAAATTGAATAGGTGAGTGCGAATATTTTTTAACTAAGTTTCTTTGACATTTAAATGGCTTGTCACCACGTGCACGTGTCCCTATAAATAAACTGAAAACAATTATCCAATTAAAGCTATAATAAATGAATGAATGTTGTGTGTTTAATGTCAAATGACATGCGAAAGTGTGAGCATTTTGTCAGTAAAGCAGATTTATATGGTCTCAAATAACCTGGAGGAGTCTATAAAGTGAAGTCTGAACATAATTTGCTTTAGGGGCATTAACGTCTTGTTCGTTGACAGTGGTGAATGTGGAATATTATCAATTTAAAAGTTAGCAATTCGATTCTCGCTTTGGCCATGAAATTTTACAATCTCAAATGTCCATTTAAGACTCCTCTATTCAAGATGGTGTCTATTTGGATAGTAGAATAGATTAGATATGAACAAGCTCCATCGCGGACCC
The DNA here is from genome assembly GCA_900002565.1 of Culicoides sonorensis. NCBI lineage: Eukaryota > Metazoa > Arthropoda > Insecta > Diptera > Ceratopogonidae > Culicoides > Culicoides sonorensis. The sequence goes on along the minus strand of LN483356.1, from coordinate 99,327 downwards.
AATGGTCCTATTGTGTTAATAATACTGCAGCCAAAACTTCTACAGTAAGCGTCATTTATCTATGGTCTAACCTCGTGGGATCCAGTCGCTCTCAGGTTCCTCTATGCACCCTTTAAAATCCCTGGATGATTTTTTTGTATTCTAAGTAAAACCTGAGCTCATTTGGAACTCGTTTACTTACTTTACTTTACGCCTTGTCCTTCCTCAGGGAGTCCAGACTATCCTCATGTTGGCATCAGAGAGTGTGTACCGTCGCCAGGTGTTCCTTTGTCGACCTCTTCTACGGCTACCTTGTGGATTGTATACAAGTGCCTGGTGACAAACTTCTGAAGGGTCTTTTCGTAGGGTATGCCCAATAAAACCAAATTTTCTTCTACGTATCTTCATATTTATCTTTTGCATCTCGGCTTTTCTTAGCAGTTCCTCATTCGAAATTCTATTCGGCCAGAAGATACGCAGAATTCTTCTAAGACAGCGGTTGACAAATACTTAGCAGTCTAGCTAAGATGGGTATGCACAATAGACCAGGCTCATGTAATGAAAGGAGATTTCAATAACCGCCCTATATGAATTTCTGTGATATGTGATTTTTACAAGGCATAATCTCTGCTTGATCTCAATGCCAGTACTTTTCAAACCACCTCCCAAATAAACATTTCCCTTGCATAACATAATTTCCATAATTAAACTGAATTTATCATATAAATACAATCAGTTATTTAAATTGTCTAGGCAATCACAGACTTTGTTTATATACATACTTAAACAACGACGACAACAGTATTAATAATAATCAGTTAATTGCGTGTCAGAAACGGTTATTTTTTATTTGTTCACCTTGTTATTTCATTTCGTGTTTGAACATTTTGTTTTCTAACCATTAACACACACACACACACACATAAAAAAGGGTTTCACATTGATAACTTGCAAAGAATTTATAATAATAATAATCATATTAATTGTACGTTGAACCGCGAATAAAAAGCCTCACATTAACATGATCGTTGAATTCATGTTAAAAATAAATTATATTGGTCTGAAAATGAAATGAATTGAAATTGAAGTACTTGAATAACAAATCCCATAATTTTCAATGGCGGGTTCGTGTCAAAATATTACAATCAATACCGAAAATAAAAATTTATTTTTCTTCTTTTCAAATTGCATACATTACAAGTTTTTACTTCAATTAATGTGGTCACGAAACGGACATTATAATATTGTTATTAACCCGCATATAAATTGAATGATTTCCATAATATGTATTGATCAATATCTGAAAATGGTCTTGTTTATTAAGTGCTTTTCTATTTATTTGGATAACGATATTAGAATTCCTCATAATAATAATAATGATCAAAATAATTGAAAAGGACATATTTTGATGACATTTTTTTTCATTATTATCACTTGACAAACATTTGAATAATGCCACAAAAAAAACATGAATTGAGGAGCAAAGATGATGATGACAAGTCAGGTCAAAGGTGAAAGAAATGAAGTATGAGTGAGGTTTAATTTTATGCAGAGTGTAAAAGGAAAAGTTTTATTATTTGTAAATTACTTTCGGAAATGTAAAATTTTTCAGATTTTATCCCTTACAATTTTTTTTCATTTAAAATTAAAAAAACATGAAAAACAAAAAATAAATCGCTTAATCTGTTGTTAAATTAATTTTTTCCTTTGTTTTTATCCCTTATTTTTTAAAAATAAATCGAGTTCGCATAAAATATGTAAATTAAAGTGTCCTTCAATCATTGATACGGACAATGGCACTTGATATTTCTTTTTTTTTCGCTTCCCATTTTATTTTAGTGGAATAAATACGGAGAAAAATATGATATTCTATTTTTTTTTTTGAATAATCAAAATTTTTTTGTATCAATAAATTGCCCTTAGCATTTTTTTATTTTTGTTTTGCGTCAAAATTTCAATAATAAAATGACAAGCGTGTTACTGTTCTATTATTGATTAGGAAATAAAGCATGAAAATAATTCCATATTGATTGAATATACAATTTAAAAGAATTAGTATAAAATTGACAAAAATTGAATTATTTTTTCCATATCTCTCAATATGAGTTGTGATAAAATTTTGACTTTTGAACGATTATAATATTTTTTTGAATAGCAATCGATCGTCCAAGTCTAAGTTGAGTTCAAAATTAATATTTTCTGTCCAATTCGCATCAAACAATCAATAAAACTTTAATATCTAATAGACAAATATCAATAAATATCTAATTTGATTGCATTTCTCCTGAAACTATTACAAAATTTTCGAATTTCAGTTTTTCAATGTAAATGATTTCAATGCTTACACAATTGTTTTTCACCCAGACAACGGTTTGTCCAATTTTCAGTTTTATTATTGGGAATTCAAACCTCTAACTATCATATCGTAATATCAAAATTTAATTCCAGCAAATTTGCAATTGGCTTTGAAATTCATATACAAAATTTTATTATAAATGCCAGAAGCCACAATCATCAATTCGATATTTTTGTAAATGTATGTAAATAATTTATTTTCAATTCCCATTCTGGTATCGTATGGTCTAAATTTGGTTTTTACTGGAAAAGACCAATGTCACATATATTACAAATTGTATTTTTTTTTTAATGTTTGATACTTTGAGTATTGTTAGTAAGAGGATTACCTTTACAAAATGTTGTGTGTGCGTTTTTATTTAAGCTGCATTTTGTATTTACTGTAATAAGGATTTAAAATTGGAATTATCATCACATTATATTAAAACAAAACGATGATGTTGAATTTGAGTTAGAGGAGTGTGAAAATCAATTTATTTTATTATTTCATCATTATTGAAGAGCTTTGTTTTTTGTTTGTTATATTTTAATTTTCCTTGATGTTTTTGAAAGATTCTCTGATGAGTTTTCAGTCAGCTGGTCTCAAGTCTAAAATTTAAAAAACCATGGGCTTTAATTTACATTGATTCTGATTCAAAATATTTTTAAAGTTCAATCAATAGTTCAAACTTATACCGTAATGTCAAAAGGGCGCTTATTTTCACACAAGTAAATTCCCTTTAAATGATTCTTTGATTAACTGGTCTCAATTTTTTGCTCACTAGTGAAATTCAGAAACCCACGGTCTTTAATTTTCATTGATTTAAGTCAGAGTATATGTTTATATTTTTGATCAATAGTATATCAATAGTTCCAATTTTAACCGTAATTTTGAAAGGGCGCTTATTTTCATTGAAGTAAATTCCCTTTACTTATCCTTTAATATGACTGATATGTAACTTAATTAACTGCCAGTTATTTGTCTCGCGCAAGGTAATTAACGGCCGTTCTGATCCGTTAACGTTTTCCTGGTAAGGCTGTTCCAATTTTCCCGTCTCCTCCTATTTCTTTATTTCATAAAAGTGACGAGGGAATCATGGGAGGGTAATAAAATAATGAAAACCATTGAAAACCTTGAAAATAATTAACGATCTTAAATTTTTCAATTTTAAAAACAGTTTTACTGAATATTTTGTTAATTTGAACAAAGAGGGAATCCGAAACTTACTTAATTTGCTTGAGTTTTTTCTTTCAATGAATATTTAAAATATTTTTCCGTTGAAAAAAATTTTTACGATGACATTTGTTTGAAATGTTTATTACCATTATTAAATTAACATTACTTATCCCTCCTCCTCCTTCTTAAAATTTTGAGCAGACTGCGACGAAAAACAAAAAGGAAAATTGGAACAGCCTAAGTTGATTGAGGAATTAAAAAATTAACAAATTACTAATCAGCTTTTGCTGACCTTATTTTTTTTAAATATAAAAAGAGCTTACATTCAATTCACTTTTATTTACCTTTTACCAATAAATTAAATGTTAACCAAGGAAAAAAAATAAATAAATCACGTGTATCATTTTATTCAAAAGATGAAAAAAATAAGGCAATCAAATAAAGAACAAAAAAAAATTATACAACTGGAAATTCAAAAAAAAAATATATAAAACGAGCATGAATAAATAAATGAAAAAAGTAAACAATTTACTTTTTTTTGCCTCTGATGAAAGGAAACCCTGATTAAAAATATAAAACAAGATTTTTATATGGTTTCTAAATAGAAATTTTGTTTGTATTTTCTGTTAAATGAGTGATACCCTCTTTCATGTTCTCTTCTGTTACATGAAGGTTATCATCATTACGTTTGTGTTCTTTTTTCTGTTTTCTGTTTATTTATTTACTTTTTATTATATTTTTTTCAAGTTGTAGATTGCTGCCCATTTTCATCAATTTATTAAAACAAACATCAAGTGTTGCTGCTTAGTGGTATCTTAATTTATCAATCTTGTTGTTTTTAATCAGTTTAATCTTTGGTTTGAGTTTTCTCTACGGTATTCTTTTTTTTTGTGGAAGAAAAACCTTGTCAATGAAAATAAATCCATTTATTTTACGTCTGTGCGATGAATGGTGTTCATATGTTAAGTGCTCGGAAAGTGATAGCAATTTGCTTGAAGGTGCAAATTCTTGGTACAGAACAAAATCAGACGAATTCTTGTGAGAAGTTTGCAAATCTGATCAAATCCATGATGTAAAATGGGGAATGCAACCTCTTCTCTGTAATTCAGCTTCGAACAGATGTACCAAATAAAAATTCAAAGGAAAATTCAATGAATAATTTAATTTTTTTTTATTTGAATAAATTAAGAAAATGTTCAATTTTCATTTTAATAGGACGACAATTTCAGTTTAATCAGTAAACAACAACAGCAGTACAAAAAATCCTTTTTTATTTATCCTTCTAATCAGATTACATTTTTCCCTCTCGTCAAATAATTTTGTTTTATTCTTCTTCTTTTCTCATTTTAATTTCATTTTTTTTTTATTTTTTTATTATAAATAAATATTCACAATCTAGTTAAAAAAAATCTGAGAGCAAGAAAAAAAAATTATCATTAGAGAAAATGAAACGAACCATGCATGCAAACATCTTACAGATTATTTGTAGATACATTGTGTGTCTAAGTCTTTTAATATGAATGCTAGTCGCGGGAGTGATAAGAAAATTTATGTAATAATGTTTTATTTTATTTATTCTTATTTTTTTTTTTGCTTTTGAGAAAGGAGGAAAAAGAGGAATATACAATTTGATTATGATAACGCACAGTACAAAAAAAAGAAATATAATAATAATAAAAGGACGAAGACGATGCTGGGAAAAAGTAAAATTAATTCAAAGCCATCATCTCAATATAAAACTTTTCCCCAAACACCTTTGAATTGTGTTTGTGTGAGTGTTATATTCAAAGTTATTGTAAATGAAAAAAAAATTGTAAGAAACATCGACAACTCGTGTCAAAGTAACGGGAAAAATGTAATACAATTTTTGTTGTGAAGCTCAAATGAGCTTTTTTTATGGATTTTATTATCAACGCTATGAATTTGAAATTGTTGTGTGTATTTGGTTTATTTCAATTCAAAATACAACAACAAAAAAAAATAAATTTATTTTTTTGTGTATTAACGATAAAAATCACAACCCCTCTACACAAAACAAGATATAAAATGATGAAGCAAAAGCAAAAAAAAAATTATTTCAATAAGATAAAAATGAAAGTGTGTGTGTACCATCATGAATAGTAAGAAAGTCATCATTTAATGTCGTTATGTAAATATCGCTGGATCTTACAGCTTTTTACTTCTTCTTAAATTTAATATAATTTTGTTTTTGATGTTCTTGGATAATGTTAAAAGAAATATATAAAGGTCTATATTTTTATGTTAAAATTGTTCCTTAACATCACCATGATACAGATTTTCAATTTTAGGTTGCCAAATTTTCCTTTAAAAAAAATTGAAATGTGCTTTGACATGAAAAAAAATGAAGAAATCGAGACAGCCTCACATCAAAAAGGGATTTAAATTCACTTCTTCAACAAGAAAATCGTTCACTAACCTATATCCATTAGTTATATAAACACTAACACACAAACACAATGAAATGTGTGAAACATGAATGATAAATCCATGTGATGTGTGGTGAAAAAAAAGGAAGCGAAAACCAAAATCCCTCTGCATTACCCTTTGATTGCAGAATTTAATGTTACACTTTATCCTTTTTTTTTGGAACACAATTTTTCCTATCACACAATAATAATAAAAGGACAATATTTATCTTTTTTTTACGATTCTTTTTTTCCTCAAATTTCATTTTTCTATAACTTTCAGATGTAATGTTAATTTGAACGAACATAACAAAAAAAAAAACGTATGTTAACCAAAGTTGTAATTTTGAGCAAAAATCAGTTTTACCACACACATACACATTTGTGTCATTTTAACTCTCTAGTTTTGTGTGTATGTGTGAAATGTAATGTAATTCCATGTTGAATTCATGTATGTTTGTGTTATCAAAAGACATGACTATATCAAATTTATGCAATGGCATTACTTTACATACATTATTAGAACATAAATGATTCCCATAAGAATTGATAAAATAAAATTTTCATAAAGTTTGTTTGAAATGTTCCAATTTACAAGGAAAATTGTCCAGAAGAAAGAAAATAATATCATCATATATAATCAATATTAAAGTTGTATTTTATTCAAAACTCAGTCGAAAAAGGGACAAAAATTGGGAAATAAAATTTAAAAGCATATAAATTACTGTAAAAGTATGTTTACTATTAAAATGAATTTTAAAAAAAGAGAAAATCAAATTAAATGGAGACGACTGGTTCTTTGTTTTAAAAAGAAACTTAATATGGTTGAATATTGTCACTATGAATGTTTCTGGTTATGGTTCACTGCAAAAACAATTCAAGTAAAAAGAAATATGATATATCCTTGAAATATTGTAATATGAACAAAGTTTTGATCCTTTTTTAACGTTTACGAGACATAAATGAGATAAAATATTAGGGCAATTCAAAATGATGCATCTTTAACAATGATTCATGATGGTATTTTGTGTTCAGCCAAAGAAATTAAGCTTAATTTTGTGTTATATTTCGTATAAAATTATGTGCACGTGTTGAAATTTGAATATTTAATTACAGTATTTTTTGGAGGATTTTTTTTTTAACAATATAAACATAAACAAAAAGTTATTTAAGAAATTTTTTTCATACGTAAATGATGCTCCAACCATTTCTGTGTTGGCCTGGTCAAATTATGGAGTGGCTTATTCAGAACTTAACTTTTCAGTTTCTTACTCATACGATGTTGTTGTCGTTGTTGTACTCTGTCGCGCGTAAATGCCTAAAATTTAGGCACTCAAAAAAATTAAGCATCCAAACAATACTTTGTAGATTTTTTTTTTGAAATGGATGCCTATTTTTTATGCATCGGATGCCTTTTTTTAGGCATTGAGTGCCTAAATTTTAGGTATTTACGCGCAACAGGGTAGCGACATTTCACCACTCGTCTAGATCTCAGTAGTTAAGCCCAAGAATTCTGCTTCCTCCTTTGGGTGGAGCCACAGAACTTCGGATGTCAGTTGGGTTGGGTTGCTGGTACAGCTAAACAAACGTGCCTCATCGTGCCACTAAGGTTTGGACATGTGTCGGCAGTAGATGTGTCGATGCGGCTAAGATAATTGTTGATCATTTTGGAGTACCCCGACCGTAGTTGGGCTAGGGCTGATCTTACTGGCCTAGTTAATTTTTCCTCATCTGAAGACACTTCAGGTGGTGTTGTGCCTAGTACTTTGTACTTTGCTTCGAACCATGTCAAGTCAGGTTGACGCACACAGCGATGACTGTTCAATTTGTTGTGAAAAGTACAGCTGAGGCATTACTTGCTTAGCAATATTTCCCAAACGGTTACTCCAATCATTGGTGAGACACAAACGACAATACACCAGTTGTGTGAAATGTGAACTAAAAAAATTCGGCATCCCGCCATTTAAATTCGTATTTATTAGTTCCACAATTGGCCGCAAAACGCCACTTCCGTGAAAGCGTCACACCAATGCTCCAATTCACAAAAAAAAGTATTTTTTTCCTTCATGACTTTTATCATGATCATATCACATTAAAAACAAAATCATATTACAATGAATTGAAAAAAACATCTCTGATTCCAAAATCATGATTCAAAGTAATTCAATTGATGTGTAATTAAAATTGGCATAACTTCGTTTTATGCTCTAGTACAAGATTTTTAATCCCATAACAGTTCCATTACACATTTCAATTCCAATTTTTGTCACTACAACTCATGTAAGTTTAAAATTTTTATAGTATCACGTCTCCATTATTATACGTGATTTAACATGTAACATGGGTATTGTTGCAATGACTCTCTTTGTTGAAAATTCCTTTCTTTTTATGTGTAATATTTCTATCATTGTAACACATTTTACAACAACACAATTTGAAATGGAAAAAGCAAACACACAAGAGTAAAAAATGACACAAGATACAAGTACAAGGGTTACAATTAAGAAAATATGATGAAGGATAATTGCAATTTTATTCCCCATGATAGATAAAATTACTTACAACCATATGATGTGCTTTAAACTTTAACTGCATGAAAAAGAGTAAAGTTAAATTACAAAAAGAAGTAAAGAGAGAAAAATACAAAGATAAATAAACTTACATCTTGTTTTTAAATAAACAAAATACAAAGTTTATGTTACTCAATTCGAAGTAGTGTCGTAATTTTACTTTAAAAAATATAACTAACAATCAAGACAAAAAAATAGGAAAATAAAGAAAAATTGCAATACATTTCGCTTCATAATGTAACACATAATTCCTTGTATGTCTTATATTGTGATAAAATTTGTGGTAAAAATAAAAAAATGGTCTATATTACTATGCTTTTAAAGTCTTAACTCACTGTTTTCTGTATAAATATGAATTTATTTTAAATATAAAGTAAAAAAATGAAAATTTATGAACAAGCATGGTGTGAAGAGGCATAGGAAAGATGAATAAATGAGTGTTGAGACATGTATTATGACGACAATCATGATGGTGATGATGAGGATGATAAAAATAACAATGATGAGAAAAAAAAAACTTGCTATCTTGAAAAATGAAAGACCGAAGTAGTTAAATACACAAATGAGCGCTTTTGAAGTGTCTGTCGCAAAATCTGATCATGAGGGGATACTTCGATAATAAGGGAGACGCATTTCCATTTTAAACGGCCAAATGGATTTTAATTGAAGTATTTTTACACCTTTTCCCACTGGTGCCTCACTGGTTTTGGGTTGAGAGTGCAGGAAATTCACTGACAATGTGTGGGATGAACCACAAATTTTTTTGTTGAAATTTGTTGATTGATGCTCTTATGTTATTTTTTTTCTCAATTCAAAGTCAATCATTTATAAAAATATATCCAGGGTCCTCTCTTGCTTATCTCATCTTAAAATAAACCTACTTAATATTGTTCAAAGCACACATCAGTGTCTAGAACAATAAGAATAATCAATATCACCATCATCATCATTATCATTCAGTTCATCATAACATCTAATTGATTGGAAAGATGATAGCAGCACATTAACAAATGATTTCTTCCATAATATTTTTTTTAGTTTTGTTTTCCATTCATTTATAATTCAGATGCAATCATGTATGTGATGGACTTTTTCTGGAAACACGTGTTTTTTCATATCCATACGTTTATAACAACGCTTCAACTTCATCTAAATATAAAACACACGCAAAAATAAGGACATAGTTTTCTTTTGTCTTTTCATCAAAATATCAACGGAAATTAGTTTTGTTCTCCAATGAATGTGAACGTCATTGTTTTTTGACATTTTCTATGGTTTGATTTATATTCTTCATTGCGTTCATTAACAGTTTCCGTTTTTATACTCATTCATATTGTTCTATAGAGTTGTTTCAAAACTAATTAAAATTTTGGATTATACTACAAATATTTCAATGGAGTAGAAAATCAGGAAAATCTACTTATTTAACTTACAATTGTGTTCCGTTTCTTCTGATTAAAGGAAAATAACCAATGAAATCAATATCAAAATGAAAAAACAATAAACTTTTATATTATTATTTTTCGTTCATGCCTTGTTTAACATCATTTAACATTGTCAATTGGATTTTCATCAAAATTTTATGTTAAAATTACTTTCATGTAATGAAACGTGACATTGAAGGGAAAACAAAACCAACAAAAAAAACTATTGAATTCATATAAAATAATGATTAGAGTTAATGGGCGTTTTTAGAAGCAGAACATTTAATTAGCTGTGTATTTTAGTTTAATTGTCTTGTTAAAGGGTGTTTTTATTTCATAACAAAAAGGTTATGCTTGTTTGTGTAATAATGTTATATTGGGGAACAAAAGTAGGGCATATTAAGATAAAATGTAAACAAAAATGCTGTTTTTGATAAATTAATTAATAATTGAAATTGTGTTTCAGCTTTTATATTTAATTGAGTTAAAATGTAGAGCTGTTTTTGTCAGGCAACGTAAAATAATTTAAAATTACTTGGAAATTACAATCCTTAAAATAAGAAAATAACGCCGCGAATTATGCAATGAGTATTAAATTAATCAACGTTTTTAAAGTTTTGTAAGCCTTTAAAAGTCGTCTTGGCTTGTAAACTCTAAACCAAGCTGAACTAACATGGTAAAACGATTTGCATTGCATTTTTCCTAATCCTGAGCTATGTTTTGAAATTCATTGCATACTTTTTGGAATATTTTTCTTTAAATTTAATATACGCTGACTCAAAAATATAGCAAAATAAGATCTGAGACACAGAAAGTCGGATGTGAAATGATAAAAAGTACAATAAAAAGGAAAATTAGAGAAACACTTGTTTTATGCATAAATAAAAAAATCCTATTAAAGAACTTTTATATAAGCCTTTTGTGCAAGAAAATAGAAAAATAAATAAAACATGCAAATTATTCCATTAAACATTAGAATTATAGAAAAAAAGAGTAAGAGTAGAGCATAGCTTGATTTGTGAATAAATTACCACAATTAAGATAAGCACACATTGTTTAATTTTTTTTTCTCATTTAATTAAGGATTGTTTTTCGTCACAACAAAAAGAAATTTATCAGAGTTTTTAAAATATTTTTGCATTAAATATCCTTCATATAATAAAAACCCAGGAATTTCTGAGTATATTTTCTTCTTTACATGTTACATGCAATGCAAAGAATGCAACCTCTCATTAAAATATGCTTTCATTTTTTCTATTCCATTTTATTTTATTCGTGATTCTTTTCTGATACAAGTAATACGAGGAAAAAAATTTATATTGAAAAATACTTTTGTTACAATGTGAAAGAATGTTCATTTTTATTATATAAAAAAATAATGTAATTAAAAAGTGATACACAATTCAAAGTATTTCCATTGCATTTCTCAGTGAGTGTTTAACGTTACTGATATTCAACGATATTTATTTTAGCCTACAATACTGAAAATTAATATAACGCCTCTATGTATGCACTGATATTACTGATATTCCATTGCTTTGGAATTCGCAGATTTGTGACTCTCCTAGAGATTGTATGTCACATTAATAGTCGGAATTTTCATGGAAAAGTCATTTTCATTAAACTTTTCTTAATCTTAGGATGAGCAGTAATATTGATTGCATACTTTGAAGAGATTTTTTTTTTATATAATTTAAAATGCGCTGAACCAAATTCATAAAATTACTTTATTTCATTTCAATGTCGACTCAATGAAAGAAAAACAGAAAAAAACTAATAAAACACTTCAATATTCACCACAGAAAAGTGGTTACCATGCCTATTTGAAACAATTTTATGCTTTCATAGTCACAACACAATGGATGTTTCAATTAAATTAATTATTCATTATTATTTTTCTTCAATGTACACATTTTACCATGTTTTTAAGTTTTCTTTTTTTTTTCTTGTACTCTCCACTCGAAAATCGTACCTCTAACATTTTTAATTGAAACAAGAATTGATTATAAGCAAGAAAAATTCAATTTAAACTTTAACGTTTCAAAGTAAATCTGGAAAAATAATTAAAATAAAAGATGAGTAAAAATTATTCGCGAAAATTAGATCAGGTAAAATGAAATAAATTCAATTGAATTTCATATCACAAGGAAATTTTAGTTTCAAGGACAATAAAATACAAAATTCATTTCAGTATGACAAGAAACAAGCACAATAGGAATATTTTAATAAATCAAAATAATATTAAATTACTGATAACAAATAAAATTATAAGAACAAAAAGACAATGGTGATTGAAGGAACATACACACACATACATAAATTTATCAAAACAAAGGATAATTTTCAATTGAATAACTTAGTTATTCCACATGAATTGACAGATGCTATCTTTCAGTATGTGCACTGTGTTTTTTATACAATAAAAATAAAACTTTTCATATTGAAAGCTAAAATTCAGGTGAACAATTGATGAAAAACGAGGAAATTTCATAAAAAAAGAAGGAAAATCGAATGAATGTTGTATAAATTTAAAATAACACAATAAGAGATTTGATTGATAAGAACATATATATATTGAAAATGGAGAAAGGAAATCAACAAACAGATGAATTTGAAATGACAATTGTATTTATAGTACAATTGAAAGATTCAATTAAGATGTTTTATGTATTGAATATTTGATTTGAGAATTTTAGATAGATATTTTTCAAGAAGGCTTGAAATGAAACAATTAGCCAAGTTTTCTCATTTACGTCAAGATTCTAAGAGTCATAACATAAATTTTTTGAATTTCAAGTCAAATTATAGTTATTTGAGTATTCGAATGAGACTTAAATAGACTTAAAAATTTAACATTTTTGCATATTTATATAAAAAAATCAATGAAAAACTTTTTTAAGCTTTAATTTTTTTTATTATACTTCAAATACCGAAGCCACATCATTTGGTGTCACCTTCTGTTGAAAATATTAAATTTTATGTTAAATTTTAGCAAAAGTTTAACGAATTTCTAGTTTTTAGCACAAATTTGTATAATTTTATACCGTTTGATATTAAATCTGTCTATCAAATTTTAATTCTTTTCAATGCTATTTTTTTCACTTTAGTCATACAAAGTCAAAAATCATAATTTAACACCAATTAAAAGCAAATTCATTTTTTACTGGGTTTCTTAAGCATTTTAAGACTTTTAATGAAATAAAACTTTAACTTTTAATGACGATTATTCCTTAATTTTCTATTAATTTAAAGTAAATTTGTGTTGAACACAAATCAAGAGCATTTACCTTTAAAGAAAAACCTTTAAGTGAACGTCTCTTGTGTAAATCTAATATATATATTTTTTTTTTAATTTTATAAAACAAAATTTAACATCAGAGCACACTAATGCAAAGTGATCGTAAACTTTTTCCCTAGAAAATACCTATGTTAGTTGCATTGTTTGGAGAAAAAATTCAAGTCAAAGTTGAAACAGCTGGCTTGAGGTTGTGAAAAAAAGTGCATTTTAATTGAATTTAAAAAAAATCATTTTTGTTACAATCAATGATGGTTCTCTTAAAAAAAAGCTTGAGATTTATATTTAAAATTATAATTTTACAAAAAAATAAGAGATTTAGAATTTTGAATAGCATTTTCCCACATTTTTCTAAGAATTTAGAGTAAAATAAATAAAAATTAAATTAATGACCAGTATGAAGCAGTTTCAAGTCCGCTGATAAAGTTTTAAAATAAACATAATAAAAAAAGTAGCATTTTTTTGCTACAATGTTGCATCTGTTTCATAAATTCAACTGAATAAACTCTTGTATGTGAGTTCCAAGAATACAAGACAAAGTTAAAAAATTAAATGAATTTCACACGGTTATGATGATGCTTTGCAGATACATTTTTTAGAATTAAAATACATATAAAGGCAAAATAACATCACTCGAGTTACTTTTTTATTTCAATATAAAAAGCAAAATAAACTGCTCTGTTTTCAGTGAAAACTTTCTCTTTGTATCACTGTTTGTCCATTTTGTATCACTTCATGTACATATATTTTGTTTACTCTTACATAAAATTGCAACTTTAAAGCAAAAATAAATAAATAAATATATCAATTGGCATTTGCACTGTAGAACATTTCCCTAAACTGTGCAAAAAAAATAGTACACTTGTAAGATAAAACATTGTGTGACAAAGCGAAAACAATAAAACGGAAAAAATAAATACGAATATGGCCTCGTCCTGGCAACATGTTCAAAGATAATAAATAAGCAAGCAAAAAAATTAAAATAAAATAATATTTTTAATAATAAAAGGAAAGAAAAAAATCAATTTGTGCCAATTTTTATCATGTTTATTCAGAAGAAGGGAATCTGAAGATGAAACACAATAAAAAAAAAAATAGAGAGAGAGGAACACAATCTGGTACCATGGCAAAAATTATTTTCCAGACGGTATCAAACTATATGTTGAATAAATTGGCAATTATTTTATTTCCAGTGTCACTTCCTCAGTTTCATTTTACCATTACAATTTTCTTTTTTTTTCACTTTTATCTTCATGCCTTTAGATACTCAAGTTATGCAAAGTGAGAACTGCATAAAATATTATTATATTATTCAAAAAGCATCCATACAACAGACCAACATTCATTTGTTCTTCTGAGTGTAATTCTTGAAGTAGATAAAAACAAAAAATTAGAGACAGAAACACACTTTTGAAAATTTACATCATAAATACATTTAAGCAAAATGTAAACTTTGTATCTTACTTTATTGTGTAGTTATTTGTTTGCATTTAAAATAAATACACAAATAACAGTAAATATATTTAAAAAAAAAAACACTCTCTTGCACTTTAAATGTATTATTACGATTGTGTATCCAGTGAAATGCTGATAAGTGAAGCAAAATGTAAATAATAATGTGCTCTAGTTGACTGTTTTTATTGTCATCGTATAAGTAGTTTCATTTATAAATATTTTATGTGTAACGTTATTATGCAGTAAAAAATAATAATATTAAATGTTGTTGAGAAGGGCTTTGTTAAAAAAACGACTTCACTTGTAAGTGCATCAACTTTTTGAATGCATAAAATATTTGAATTTTTGAATAACACGTTTTTTTGATCAAGAGAGTATGAAAAATGAACAAAATTTATATGAAAAATACAGAAAAAAGGAATTTATAGGATTTTGAACAAACATCTTAAAATCCCTTATAAAAGAAACTAGCAGAGTTAATAAAAATGGGAAATTCTAACCACTGGGCGTTTTAGAAAAGTGCATTTCGATAAGACTCGTTTCATTGAGTATAAATTTAAAAAAAAATTTTAAATTTTAATAATTATGAACGTTTAAAAAATTTAAAAAAATGCGTTTTTTTTCAAAAAATTTCAAAATAGCGGTTTAAAAAAAATTTGAAAATAACCATCATTTAGAAATTAGCCACCATTTTGAAATTAAACGCCATTTTGAAAAATTTCCACCATTTGAAAAAAGTATTTGGAAAAATCTGACATTTTGGGCTTTTGACTGTTTCAGGCTCTAGAGCCTAATCCTTGAGCCCAATCCTTGAGCCTAATCTCAGAATTAATGAGTTAACGTTCATTTTAGTAAACTTTTCCATCTAACAAAACAAATTATCAATTTTTTTAAAATTTTTAACCGTTTTTAACGGGTTTTCAGGCTTAGGAGGCTCTGGAGCCCAATTCATGAGGCCAAACAAAAAACTAAAATATTTTATGTGTAACGTTATTGTGCAGTAAAAAATAATAATGTTAAATGTTGTTGAAAAGTGCTTTGTAAAAAAACAATTTCACTTGTATGTGCATCAACTTTTTGAATGCATGAAATATTTGACGTTTTGAATCACACGCTTTTTTGATCATAAGAATATAAATAAAAAAGGGTTGCAACATATTAACTGTATTAAAAATGAACTAAATTTATATGAAAAATACATAAAAAAGAATTATAATAGGATAAAACCAGTGGGGCTTCAGTGAGAGACCAGTGGAAAAGCACATTACCACTGGTGTCCCAGTGGTTTTGGGTTGAGAGTATAGAAAATCGGAAAATACTGATAAAAACAAAAAATCCAATATTTGTCAGGAAAATTTCCTTTGAAAACCTCTCAAAAACGTTCCAATAAATAAAAATAATTTTTCAACAAATTAAACAGTTATTACATACAAAAAAACACACTGCAGTACTTTTTTTATTGTTAACTATGAATCATTTCATACGATATATAATCTTTGATAATGTGGTGGCAGAAATAATGAGAAAAAAGAAATGAAACAAAAAAAAAACGAAGTAAAAACTTATATTACTTTCTACATATTTTTATTATTATGTATAAATAAAAATAAATTAAAAGAAAAAAAAACACAAGAAACATGAAACACATTACTCGCTTGAAATATTGAGCCATAAATCTGTGTTCAATAACAATAATAATGAACGCCCTAAATAAATATCAAAAGCAGGCTTTTATGGGTTTTTTTTCTTTTCATACTTTTCTATAAAATAAAAATAATAATAAAAAGTGAAAGAAAAAGAAAAAAAATAGTAATACAAAACATTCTCAGCGTTATGTTCTTTATTTTTTTTTTCTCAAAACTGATTTTCTTTTATGGAAAAGCATGCGAAAAAGCTAAACTTTTCCCATTTTTACAATATATAATTGTGTTTGCGATGTATGATGATGATGATGATGATGACGATCAAAATGAATAAAATAAAATAAAATTATAATATGAATTCATGATTGGATTTCTTCTTTTGTTTCGGTGAATCAATTACCCCAAAATGGATTGGAAACCAATAAAAAAAATAAAACTACCAATGAATAAAAATATAAATTTACATTTCATTTTATTTATGAGAATTTTTATTTAAGTCTTCGTTCTGTGAAAGGGAATTTAATTTATGGATATATTTTGCAATTAGTGGGTGAGTGTGAAAATGATTAAATTACTGCAATTAAAGAAATATGTAGGTCATTATGAAGATGGAGGAGGTTAATTAAGTGTTGAATTAAAATATTTGTGAAATTTATTGTTGAAAGTGAATTAGAAAGTGGCTTAGCAATGATAAAAATGTTTGAGAGCTCGAAATGTAATTAACACTAATTTCTCCGTATTTTAAGCATCAATACCGATAAATTTTCATTGAAACCATATTTCATATTGATTGAAAATTTCAAAATCATTAAGAGGATTTAAAATTTAGTCACATACAATTTAATTACACTTTGACCCAATGTAAATTCATAAATTACACACCTTTATTTACTATTTACATTTAAAAAAACGCACACACACGGTCAAATAAATAATTAATGTCAACATAATATTTTAAATAAATTTTTTTACATATTTTTGATATAATTATCAATTGACTCATTACTATAATTATCAATATATTTGTTTCATATTTTCTATTATTTATTTAATCATTAAAATTACCACAAAAACATCGTTATAATTGTAATACAAAAATATTTATTAAGTTCAAACATATTTATGTTCAATGTGTAATTTTTTTGTATCATTATTTGTAAATTATTACAATTTTACACACTTCATACAATGAACGTCAATATCAGGTGTAATTCCTGCTTAAATAATTACATATAAAATGGAAACGCCTGGCATTTTATTTTTAAACTCTTTAAATTTAAGTTGTATTTTAAATTACAATCAAAATTTAAAAGGTTGTTAAGTGATTTTATATCAAAATAGGGATATTTCAAAATTGATATCAATTTCTGGCTCGTTTTCATCAAACCTTTAAATTTTATTGAATAAACGGTGGTTCTGGCAAATATATATGGATAAAATGGACGATGTTTAATTATATTGAATGGTAAAGTGACGCCTAATTTGATAGTATCGGGGAATGTAATTACTAAAACACACACTCACACACACACATACACAGACCCATTTGAGATAGATCACGAGATAATATATGAATATAAAATACAAAATTCAAAAATGACGTTATATGTGTGTGTAATTTAATCGAAAAGAGGCAAAACATATTATTTAAAATATATACATTCCATTAGCCAATTTTGAATATGTTTTTTTTTATTCGTTCTGTGTTGTATAGACAAAATAATTCTATTTAACGGAAATGGTGGATAATATTTTATAATGGGACGTGATACAATAGTGGAATCTAGTTTGATGGCATGCTGTTTTATTTCTCGGTAAATGAACGCTCTGAATATTGAAGATTTGATATATGATTCAAATTAAGCATGAAATGTCTGTGTATATGTGTGTGTTTGCCAACCAATCTAATTAATCTAATGTTACGGTATCTAGTCGAATTTCATATTTGCTTTACTATCCCTTAGGCAAATTGTTGTTGTGATTTGAGGTTGCGTGTACCGTAAAATTGCGTGGCGCTGAAAAGTAATTTAATAATGTAGGGCAATTGATCTCATTTAGATGATGAAATTAGTTTAGGTATCGATTTCATCTCATACACCATTTTATTATGTTTAATTTAGCTAATTGAGACTCTTTTTCACAACGTTTTTGAATTTAATTTCATGAAAATGTTTATATAATTTTATTTTAATTTAAAGTAATTTGATCATTGAAATCTTAATATAAAATTTATTTTTACATTAAAATATAGTATCAATTTACTTTTTGTAATGAAAAAACACACACACACTTACACAGAATTATAATAACTTGAGAACTTGTAAGAGTAATAACAAAAATATAAATATATTTATACACTTCCTTTGTCCTTTCTTACTTGCAATTTAATACGATTATTTACTTTTATTACTTCTATTAATTTTATCATTTTCCTGCCTTTCTCAGTGTTTTGTGTCTCTAATTTTACCTTGTTCTTATGATTACACTTTATATATAAAATTTTTATAAAAAAAAAACAAATTTTCTCACACATTTCTTTCTCATCCGTAACCAGTAGTTTGATGTAATTTACAAGAAGAAGACCATTCTATAAGTTGATAAAATTGCGATAAAACTATGTTTGTGTTCATTTCATCATTTCCTTTTAGCTTTCATTCTCAATGTTTGTTATGAAAAGTACTTTGTTATATATTACATATTAATATAAGAATATATGAAAACGTAGATGAAGGCATCAAGCATAAATGATGCTCTTATAAGATTGTCTAATAATATTAAGATTTTCATTTCATCTTATGTCAGGTTATGGAAGAAGGGGGTTTTATTTAGAGTCTGTTTTGATCTTTTGCGTTGTTCCTGCATTAATGGGACTGATGATATTTGTTTGACTGGGTCTTGAAAATTGATCTCATGGACAAGGCGAAATTTTACTAAATCAATGCTTATAGTCCATATTTTGTTAATTTATCGCTGTTTACACTGTTTTTATTAGTGCATTTCGTTAAAAAATGCACTATTTCGTAAAAAAATGTTCTACTACAGACGGTTTGTCCGACGTCACTCCGTCACCCTGGCAATCTGTCACATATTTAGCTCCATAACTCCGGAATGGTCCTTCGGATCCAGGTCGTATTTTTTCTGCTGGGTGGAGGAGGTCATAAAGATGAATTAAAATGAGAATGGGCTCATGGATTGGGCGTCAGAGCCTCCAAAGTCTGAAAAACTGTTTAAAACCGGTTAAAAGCTTTAAAAACTGCTTAATTTTTTTGTTTACTGGAGGAGTTTACTAAAATGAACTTTAACTGATTAACTTTGAGATTGGGCACAGAAGTTGAGCTCCAGAGGATCAAGAGCCTGAAAATGACCAAAATCCAAAATTTTCAAAAAATGTCCAGTTTATAATTTATTTTAGTATACTCCTTCATCCAACAAACTAGAGTAACATCGAAATGCACTTTTCTAAACTACCCCGTGGTTAGGATTTCTCATTTCATACACATTTTCATAGGCATAAGCTCAAGAAGTACTATGCTAAGAAGATTTCCAAAATATAAGATGTGTGTTATTACGTTAAGCAATCACTTGACTATGAAACTACTCAGCATTAATGGAAATTTTCAATGTTCATTTGACCGTGTACTTATAATACGCACACACACACACTTAAAACTCATCAAATTTGTCTTGTTTCTCTCATGATGTATGGTAAATCTTCTTAATTTTAATAATAATAATACTAAAAAACTATATATTTGAACACATCACATAAAATTTGCAAATCTTCTCATATTTTAATAAGCCTTAGTAAAAAAAAAATTACATAACATAAAAAATTTATAATATCTAAAACTCTACCTATAAAAAATGTGTAAGTTTTAAGAGGACATTTTATCATTATTTTTTAATACGATTATATTATATTTAAATTAATATCTTGTGATTAAAAATTTTAATTCCGTGATATCCTTAATCGTTTGATGATTTTGAAAATAAATTCACTTACAAAATTTTCTACCTTCATCACCCCTTTTTTGTATTTGTCTTGCATTGACGTTGATTTATTGGATTTTATTTTTATTTTTCTGGTTTTTACAATTAAAGAAAAATTTCATCAACAAACAATGTTTACCACGATACTTTTTGTGTATAGTGTTGACTGTGTAACATTATTAATCATTTATACTTAATTAAAGAATTTCCGTACCGCTTTCACAAAATGCCAATTTACAAACCAGACAGATAATTTACAGGTATTTTTTTTAATTTATTTTTATTTGAAATTTAATCAGGGTTCGAAAGAAATTTTTATTATTTTGTTTTGACTTGAAAAATATATATATATATTGAAAAATTTTCAGTTATGTTACATTTTTATTTCAATTTATTTTCATTGACTTTTTTTTCAATTCAAATATTTCTCCTTTTTGAAAAAAAAATCTTAACCCTAGTCAACGCTTTTTTTCTCCCATTTTCTCATATGACTGTTATTGATGCTTAACGAAGGTTGTTTTTGATATTCAATATTATTACTTTTCATACCACCCGTGAAATGTCGTGAGACTACTATTAAAAAAAAAAAAATTATGTCCTTGCTTTCATTGATGACAATTTTCCCTACAATATTGATTGTTTAACGCTAAATTCTACAAAATAATCCAATAAATTTTGTATCCAGGTGTCATTTTTTTTAACTTTCGAAATACTTTCAATTTCTTTTTTCTTTCAAAGAAATTTCAAGTCAAATAAAACTTTTTTAATACTTTCATGTGTATGCGTTTAGGTATCATAGATGTTTCGTAGCCATGTTTGACTTTTAACGTCTTTTGTTTGCTTCATATAATTGTCAAAACAATAAAAGCAAAAAAAAAAATAAAAATATAAAAAAATTTGATAAAGGTAGTGCTAAATGGAATCGTGATACAATTTTCAAAAAAAAATAAAATAAAACATAAAAGTGTCTTTTTAAGAGGGTGTGTGTGTGTGTGTGTGAGTTTCAATGAAATACAAAAAAATTCAAGATGCAATACAAAGACATAACATAAGATAAGAGACATTTATTATACGAGAAAACAAAGGGAATAAGATGAATGGTGTTGAGGAAAACAATATTTTATAAATTGAAGAAAGTTTTATTATTGTGCTAAATATTCATTATGCCGTGCGAAGCGAAGAAAACAGGGCAAGACAATAAAAAAAAACAAAATGTCTGACAAATGTGTGAAAAATAGATAATTTTTCATTTCTCTAGTCATCATTTTATGTGATTTTTCATTATTTTTATTAAATCAATATGTCAATTTCAAAAAGAAAAAAAATATTTTTATAAATTGAACGTTAAACATTTTTTATATATATTCCTTAAAATTAAACAAAATAAATCATTTTTTATGTAACCAACTTTAATTTCCACAATTTCCTGTGTTGTTACAAAACTTCTCTAATCAATACCTAATAAAAACCCAATTTCCAGAGCAAACACAAAAAAAGTTTATCGAAAATTTAATATTTTAAGTAATTTTTTAATTAAATTAAACTATTAAATATTTCCCATAAAAATAATTTCGAGAACAAAGCCAAAACTTTGTTATTGCAATTAATACCTAGGAAAAATTTCCTATGATAAAAAATGGGTTAATTTTCTTTTTTTTGTGTATAGAAAAAACTTTACCTCATTCCATTCTGCACATTTGCAATTGCATGCATTCATTTAATGGTTTATTGTTAAATTTAAAATGAAATTTTTGGTTGGTAGAAAGTTTAATTTATTACTTGTTACTGAAAATGTTTCCATTTCGACTTGGGTTTTCTTTGTATATTATTATTTTCCTAACCATAATAGTATGAAATTTTTGGGATGATTTGGGAAAAAACTTTAATTTATATAATAGAAGCCTAATGATAATGACATAATAATATAAGTGAGATAAACTGGTAGGAAATGTTAAAGTTGTTAGTTAAATTTATTTACATTAAGTGGGTGTGCATTTGAAAATAAAAATGTAAACAATGAATAAAAGTTTTGGATGAATTTTTTTGATTTGGATAAGTGAGAAAATGTGCTTTTTGATACACGTCCAGGTTGAGGGAGCTGGTTGACCGAGTCGGTTTAGTAGCTCGTAATTTGGTAAGAATCTTGAGATGGAGGTTTGAATCCAGTCCTGGACATGAAAATTAATTGTGTTTTTCGAGCTCCAAATATGCTCAAGATTTACGTAGAATACATAAAAATCCTTCTGGAAAACCTGAGGGGAATAAGATGCTTTATATGTCACAGGTACTGCCCAGTATTGAATTTGATAATGTCATTTGGATGCCAAATTATGATCTTGTTATCAACCGAATTGAGTCAGTGCAAAAACAATTTCTTCTGTTTTGTCTTAGTGGGCAAGGATGGTCGCATCAGTCATCTTACTACCTTATCAGCGTCGGTTAAATCTTCTGCAAATGCTTGCTCTAAGAGATAGACAATTATTTTTTGTTGTATTGTCTATGATTTACTACATTCTAACATAAAATCTCCTAATTTGGCAAATTATATAAAAGTACGTGACCCGCAGTATAGACTCAGAAGAGCCAGAGTTCTCGATCAGCAAATGTTTAGACAAAATTACCTTGCCAAAAGTCCAATGAACAGATGCATAAGTCTATTTAACATCCATTGCAGCGACATTGACATCAACATCAGTAATGAAAATTTCAAATCCATTCTAGTTAATAAGATTAAATCTAATTATATATAAGTATGTAGTCTTTAATAGATGAATTGAATAAATATTTAAAGCTTGTTCATGGATTTCATCCATTAACTCCAACGTTTGAAGTATATCCATTTGGAGGTATATCGGAGCTGCAGATTCTTAAATTAGTTCGTCAGATATTCAATGATGATATTTTTCATCACAATCCAATATATACAGTGTGTTCACAATTTTAGAATAGGCGCACCGAAGTTCTGAATTTTTTGTAGGAGGGAGACAAATCTCTTCCATCGTTCCTATTGTATTCAACCAGCTGCCTATTAACTTAAAAGAATCACCAACACTTCAAAGTTCATTCATTCAACCAAAAAGCACTTGAGCTCACCAGAATCAATTTCTAGATTCTTGTAGCACATCAATTATTTTTCACTTACTTCAACTTTACATAATCTAGTCTCATTCATAACAATTCAAATGTTCACGTGGCTTTTGTATAGATTATAAGTTTTTTGCTTAAGTTTTGTGTGTGGTGAGTTCTAATTAAATGGTCTGGGGGGAGAGTATAACAGCTAGCCTAGTTGAAGGAGGTTGAAGAGGCTCCTTCCATACCAAGTATACCGGACTGATAATTAAGAACTTATCTATCACACATTGTAGTTCATTTAAGTGCTGGGACGATTTCTTATTTAATTTAATTCACAAAAATATGATGAATCCTGTACATTTGATTCTTAATTTCAATGCAAAGTATGACTGATTTTGGGTTGAGAGTGCAGTAGGACACTTCAAATTGACTGAAGATACGATTTTTTTTTGAAAACTATGAATGCGCTTATTCTAAACATTAAAAAATATCATTAAAATTATTTGAATACATTTCAAAAATTGTAGACAAAGCAAAAATGTTGTTTACTTTCCTATTCAAATTTATCAAACAAAATACAAAATAAATAAAATTCAATGACGATGTTTTTTTTAAAAAATTTCTATTTATCTGTTAAAATTAAAAATAGTGAAACAAAAATTAAAGCTCAAATTAAAAATTAAACATTCCGCCCTTTAGAGAAAATAATAATTTTATTTTGAAAAACATCCACACACAACGTAATTATTTCCTTTTCTCATTGTTGTTACTTTTTCATTATAATTATAAGGCATTGCTAATGTTTTTCTGCGCATTTTTCTCACCTACATGCATAATTTTTAGTTTTTTCTTCGTTTCACATGTGGTGCACTCATAATGTTTATGTGTGTGTATGTGTGTGTGTGTGTCTGCATAAATTAAGTTTAAAATTAAATACATAGGAAAAACAAGGTGACTGCACACCTATTATGATAATAATAAACTAATTAAAGTGTGGTTCGTATCATGTATGTATGTGTGTGTACTTGTTTGTGTGTGTAGATGCTTTTTGAAACAATTTTAATGAAAATTATTATAAACAAAGGAAAAAAATAAATTAATGTTGCAATAATTATAATATACGCAAAAAAAAAGTTAAATGATTTTCAAAAAATTAATTTTTCTCCTTTCTTTTTCTTCTCTTTTCCAGGTAAGCCATAGAAAAATCATCATTATAATCAACAAAATGCTAAAAATAAATAAAAAAAAACTTTGTGAGTAGATTAAAACTTTATTTGAAATTGGGTCACATTCCTCTTAATTTTTATGCATAAATTATGTCACAATTGTGACAAATTTAATATAATAAAATTATATTTAACAAAAAAAAACATACATATTTGACCTAATTTTCAATATAATGTCTAAACAAATTTCAATTCTTTGTGCATTTAATTGTATTTATATTAAATTTATATATATTTTAATAAAATATTATATTGTGCCTAAGTGAAGATGGGTCTTGTTAATTGAAATTATGTTTAAATGTATGTACAATTATTATTATTATTTTAAATTTAAATACAAAATGCATTTCAGCAACACAATTGAATTAGTTTCATATTTAAATATTCGTATTTTACTTGAAATTGTATTATGATTACTTTAAATATTAGAATTCTTAAATTTAATCAAATGTTTCTCAAAATTTTCATGTAGGATTTCAAATAAAATATCATCATCATAACAAAATTTGAATGTATACAAAAAAAAAACATTATCATGAAATGTGAATAATTTTGAAACCAAAGGAACTAAACCAACCTAAATTTTGAATGTGGTTTTCATAAATTGTGTCATAACACAATATTTTTCATATGTGTTTGAATAGAATGAAAATAAAACACGTTGAATATGTTTTTTGAATAAAAGGTAGCAAAAAATTAAGACCATGTTCCCTTAAAATATTTAAGGCTTCCCTTTTTTCCCAAGCACATGTGCTAGGGATGTATGAGGAGGAAATGTTATTAAATTGTTATTACTTGCTGCGAGTCCATGATTCGTTGAGTTATTTTCCATAAAAAATACACACATTAAAATTCACATCTACGCCATGTGAGCAAATAATAAATGGGTATACCTTTAAAAATGTAAACTCAGTTTAATGTATGTAAAAAAAAAAAACTAACATAAATGTAATGGGTGAAAATGTATGGTTGAGGTTTCGGTATATATTTTAATTTCAAAGTAAATTTTGGTTTTTATTTGTTTGTTGAATAAATATGAAATTTAACAAAGGGGATATGAAAATTCATTTGTCAAAATTATGTTTATTTTTATGGGTGAAATTTCAAAATATCACCAGAATGAATTAAAAATTCCATATAGAAGAAATTGGATGATCTGAGACCAGACTCCTAATGTCCAGAAGAGTTTGTCATGAAATAAATTTAAGAGCAGATTTAAATAAATAGGGTTGTACCCATTGAAATAGGGTGCCCCAGGGAGCCCCGCTGTATTGTGCTCTGTTAAATGTTTATAATAATGACTTGCCAAACGTCCCGAAACATTGTAAGATTAAACTATTCGCAGACGACACAATAATCTGGCTATCAGGAACCGAAATGAGTGACTTTCATGAGAATGTGAATGAGGACTTGAATGGATAAGCACATTAATTGAAAGCACATATTGGCAAAACATAATACATGAAGCTCAACTCACGACATGTTGGTGATGAATTCACACTTGAAATGGACGGCACAGAAATTGAACGATTAGCGAAAATTAAGTACCTGGGAAGTATCATCGATGACAATATGACGTTTAAAAGCAACACAGTTTCGAAAAAGGTTTACTTTCTCACACAAATGAAAAAACTTGATAAAGACACAAAACTGTTGTTCTATAAGACCCTCAACCAGCCACACATCGACTACTGCAGTAGCATGTTATTTTTATGCTGTGATCAAGATTTGAAGAAAATTCAGAAATTGTGTAACAGAGCTCTACGAGCAATATTATTGACAGATCGGCTGTCAAATCATATCAGATGCTGTTGGTAACAAATATTCTAGATGTAAAACAAAAGTCTGTTTCAACACGCTTAATTTGGTTCACAAAGCTATGATGAATTTACTGCCAGAATATATAACAACGAATCTCAGATCAATAGTATCAGTCACGCCAATCAACTTACGCAGGAAGAGTCCCTTCAGACTCCCGAATCTCATGGCAAGCAAGGGTCAGAAATCAATTTCGTGACCTGGAAGCCAATTAAAGTTTTTTACTCCTAGCGTCAAAGCCAACAAAAATTTTAAGTTTTAGTTTGAAAGTCCTACCCACAGCACAAAAAAATCAACTTACGACTCGATTTCTCAAAGTTTTTTCCTTATTTTACCCAAATTATATCAAAATTTTGTACAACAATTTTTCTTTTGTTTGTTAAAATTTAATGGTGTTAACCATTGAATGAGCTAAATGGTGGTAAATTTTCCCTAGTTCAAACAAAACTTTTATGTAAAATTCAGAATTTTAAAGTTCAAAAAAAACAATTCAATTCAAAATTTTATTTTATGTCTCGACTACAGAAACACAAAATCCCGAGGCATTATCTGTTTTACAAATTTATTTACAATTCTTTTAAAGACTTTGAACAAAGTTTATATCTCTTGAATTCAAAATAAAAGCGGAATTTTATTTACACTTTGTTGAATGTTAATGCAATTGCTTTTATACAACTTTTGTTTGTTTTACAAATGCATTTCATCCATTCCTGAGTATAAAAATTGTTCACACTGTAAATTTATTGTACATTTTTGAAATATTTACTCAACTGTAATGCAAATCCAGAAAGTGGTTTTTCATTTAAACGCTTTTTCGTATCTCCACTTCAACCGAACTCATAGAATTGTTACAAAATTACCTCTTATGCATATCAAAATATGAATGAAACTCTTGACTGTTTCCAAGAGACACTCAAATAAAATACAAAATCGTGTCAATTTGCTTATCAGTCATCCGAAATTAACTTGCATTATACAACAAATTAGGTTTCATTAACAAATTATAACCTTTTTCTAATTGAAAAACAACATTCACAGCATAATTATAGAAAACAAAATCAAAATTCTCCATTTTAAATTGAGAAAAAAAAGGGTTTAATCAGCCTTTAGCATGACTTCACAAATAAATAATTGACTTGATACTGGAATTATATTTCGCAAAGTAAATTCACAATACAAAAAAAAAGTATAATAAAAGGATAATGACTTTTTTCGTCATTATTCCATCCTATTTACGTATTATTTTTAATTTTTTAAGCTTTCACTGACACACTGATTTAAAAAAAACACAAAAATCCCTTTTCACTTGTTTCTATTTTAATTTGAATCAAAAACAACCCAAAAAAAAATAATTGCAAGGATGAAGTGGAAAATGGATTAAGGGCTATCAATTGTATGTCAACCAAAAATAGAAAAAAAAATAAAGTTGATGATATTTTCAATTTTAATTCATACACAAATTAGTTAAAAGACCCATTGTAACGGTGACTTCCATCATCATGATGATCTATTTACTTTTAAAAGTACCTTTTACATCGAAAAAAAAAAATATGGTTTGAGAGTGGACACGCAAAAAAAAATTATACTTGAAATAATTTAAATGATGATGAAATACATAAAAAAAAAGTTTTGTACAAAGAATGCTGAATGAAGAAAAACCGAGGACAAAGAACAAAAGAATAATCAGATTTTTTTTTACTTGTATCTTAAAAGGGTATGAAATCACTTTTTTTGCGCATTTTTGATGAAAAGATACTTGATGATTGTTTGGGCGTAGATAAGAGCTTTAAAGTGATTTTCTTGAAAGAGTTAAATTATTATTATAAAAAGATAAAGAAAAAAAATTCGCATTAATTTTGTTATTAAAAAAAAAGGAATGCCTTGCAACCATATGCTTGTATTATTGCTCTTTTTTTATTTAAAATCGTTAAAATTAATTGGCATCAACCCTTTTCTTTCTAGTTTGAAGGACATTTTGATTAAGATTAGTTGATACTTTTCCTAAGCTTTACTTCTAAGGAGTAAGAAAAAATAAATTATTTTCTATTTAAGCATATTGAATTGAATTTTGAGTGTTTTTGAGAAATACTTAAAAAATATCGGATATTCACAAAACAAAAGGATTTTAAAAAATTTTGATCTGATAAGTAACGCTAAGAGCACTTAAAATATTTTGTTTTTAGCAAGAAAAATTTCTGTTTTCCTTTAAAATTTTTTTTTTGTGATGGTCTACCTTTAAACAAAAAAAAAATAGGGTTTTCATAATGAATTTAAGTTGTTGCCATGAAAAAAGAGATTAACAGAATTTTTACATAATGTTGATTATGAATTTCAAAATAGCAGAAAAAATGGGAGTAGGAAAGCGGATTTTTATTATTATTATGATTATGCAAATACCACAATAAAATTCTAAAACCAACAATTTTTTTTTATCCTTTAACTCTCTTGATTATTTTTTTTGTTTTGTTTTAATCGTCATTTTCACCATAAACATTAAACGAATTTTATGTACAAGTCATAAATTTAAGGGAAAATATTTCTGATTTATTGCTGTAATTTCATCAAATTATACGGTCTTTAAAAGTATATTCGCGTCTTTTTTTGTTGTTGTTTTATAATATTACGGCTTTCATCTTGGCACATTAATGTTTTTAAATGTCTTATTTTTTTTCTTGGAAACACTCACCGTTGAATTTTACTCTCAGTTTTTTAATGGTTTGTCAGAGTATGAATGCAAATCAGTACCTTCTTTTATAAATGATTATGATATGCTTGGTTGATGTGTTATTTTAAGGTTATTTTATTGTTGTAAGGTGACCATATGAATTTGAAATGAGCTGATGATATTTTTATTAAAAAATGATATTTCTCTTTTAAGATTCCAATTCGCTCATCTTTAAAAATAGTAAAAAATATTTTTTTTTCAAATTTAAAATTAAGGTCACCTTATTTCACTTTAAATTTTTAATATTTATTTGGCAACAACTTTCTTGCATTCTTAAAATATAAAATAATCATATAAAACGAGTGAAATAAAAGGATATTCATAATAAAAGTAATAAAACATAGAGCAAAGAGTTTTCATGTAATTTATATATAAGAAGTGAACGAAGCAGAAAAATGCAATAAATATGAGGTAACAAAAGTAAGACATTAACCAATTTGATTTATGGCACAGTAATTTACTCGTGCTCACAATTACACGTTTAATTCCTTTGTTAAATGTAATTTTTAACCTTATTCTGTGCATAAAATCTCACATACACTACACACACCATGATAATAACAATAAAATTAAAATATAAAAGTTCAGTGAAGAACAGACCCCAAAGCTATTGTTAAATTTTCTTACGCGATTTATAACACACAAAAAAATGAAGAAAAGTAAACATAAATCTTATTAAAAGGGAATACCTGACTGTTACCATTACGCTAAATAAAGAAAAAGAATGTATTTAGAGCAGTAATTCAGGATATCCGTTATCTTGCAGTTTTTTTTTCTTTTAATAATAATAATAATGTCCGCCGTATTGGTGTTCATAATATGGAAATTTGAAAGATTGTTAGTAGAATATTTGTGTAATTACTCCTACGAACATGGAAATCATTAAAATTTAAGATAATTTTTTATAGCGGAAAAAAACATTACAAAAAAATCAATATTTAATAATTGAACATCAAT
The DNA here is from genome assembly GCA_900002565.1 of Culicoides sonorensis. Taxonomy (NCBI): domain Eukaryota; kingdom Metazoa; phylum Arthropoda; class Insecta; order Diptera; family Ceratopogonidae; genus Culicoides; species Culicoides sonorensis. Next base: position 69,236 of record LN483356.1, on the reverse strand, counting down.
TTAATTGTATTTTGTGTTGTTTCATATCCGGGCTTTCATCCCCCTCTTATCAAATTTTTAAAAAAATTACATTTTATTAGCGATTTCTCTTAATCAAAGGAACCAAAACTCATATATGGAAAAGTTGGATTTTGTGCGAGTCTCAAGGTGGTCCCAATCAGTTTAATATTTGGTTCTAAGATTCAAAAAAATAGGTATTAAATGAAAAAAACATTTTTTTTATTTTACAATTGGAGCAAATTAGGACACATCGGTCCAATAAAAAAGACAAATTTCCAATATTTCATGATGACCTTAAATGCACTAAAGCATGCCTCTAAAATAATTTTTCTATTTTATTATCTCAAAATAATTCATGTGTAATAAAATTTACCTAAAAGCAATAAAAAGTTATTCATTAAATATTTTTTTCCTCTTCTTCTTTTACACGCAACGTCACGGAACCCATCTAATTCTTAACTTTATTCAATCAAACGACAAATTCTCAGTAGATTACTTAACAAAATTCAAAAACCGTTTTTTTTTATTTCAAAACATGTAATTAAAAAAATAAGAGAACGAGAAAAAAACACGTTTTCTAAAAGTAAAACGTAAAACTTTTGATGTTTTTCATGATAAATTGTCTACGTCTCCTCTCATAATTAAAAGATTATCCCTACTTTTCCAAAGTGATTTTAAGAAAATTTCGGCGGTAACATGCTGAAAAAAAAATACTTTACGCATTAAAATACAAAAGAAAAATAAAATGTATTTTGACATTAATAAATAAATAATTACATTTTTGAATTTTGAGTACATTAATTAAAAAAAATATACAAGTAGACGCAATACACAGATACACACACCCAGGATAAGACAGGAAAAGTTCATGTGACAGGTGAATAAATAATGTTTTTTTTTCTAAGAATGTGTAATTTAGGTGTAAATAAAAGTAAATACTGAACTGACAAAGTTTTAATATGATAAATTAATTACGTGGATTTAACTTACTAAGGATCTCAATTCAAGGAATTTTTTAATTTTAAATTAAACAAGAACAATTCGGTACTAAATTAGTTTGACAGACCTTCCTCAAATTTTTACTTGGAATTAATAATTTTAATAATAATAATTTTTAATATTTAAAACAAATTATATCGCTCGCTCCGTGTATAAGAGACCCTTTGCCTATGTATAAGCATAGGCTGTGTGTCTTTTATGCACGGAACAAGCGATATGAAATATAATCGATGAAATTTAATTAAGGAAAAAAATATTTCAATGAATGTTTTAAGTAAAAATGAAAAAAAATATAAAATTCAAATTATAGGAGCGAAATGGACATTTAAATAAAAAATTATCATAATATCACTAATTTAGTTTCATGAATAAAAAAAAAGTAATTAACGACATCATAGACAAAAATATGAAAAATTACATTGTTGATGTTTTAATTGGAGCATTTCTTTTTTAATTTTATTTTCATGCAAATACTTTTTATTTTACAGTGAGAAAAAACAGAATGTTTGACATTTTTTTAAATGTGATGAAAATAAGATGTTTTTTTTATTATTGTGAAGACACTTGTAATTTATTTAAATACTAAAGGTCGAGTGTGTTTAATTTCACTGAAAAATATTCAATGACAAATTTAGCAAAACATTTTAACTGTTGCCTTTTTTCGGAATTGAAAACCCATTTTGAAAGTATGCAAATATCGAATAAATTAAATTAAGTCTTTCAAGGCCATGTTACATTTAGAGAAATGCTAAAATGAGACCATTCACATGTGCGTACGTAAAGCTGTCTATAGATATATGTGTGTGTTAAAGGTCAACATCAAATTCAAAATGTCTTTATTTGCTCACGATCTTGATTGAAAAAAAATTCAAGATATTGTATTTATTGCAAATATGAGTCTTAGAGCCATTGATTGAAAATTTCACATTCATCACAATAATTTTTTTATATTGAATATTACACAGCTGAAAATTATTTAAGTGTAAAAAAATAAATTGAATTCTGTGGAAAAACAGTCAACATTTAACTTCAAAGAATTTATTTCTTTCTTTGTTTTATAAGAAATCATTCGTTTTTCTTACCTCATTTTTTTGAGAAATTTCAAGCACACTCATAAAGTAAACATAAGATCCCGCAACACACGAGCGTTTGATATTTATTTCCACAGAAAACCCGAATTTCTTTTCCACGAAATTGAATATTTTTTATTTTAAATATATGTCAACCACAAAATCAAGCCATGCAAAAATTATAATTATTATTACTAAAAACATGAAACGAAAAATCATAATCAATGAATTTCAGTACAATTTCATAGCATTGCTCTCATTAACCCATTAAGTACCTCTCCTAGAAATATTGAATTTAGAGCAACACTTTCTTCTATGATTTGTTCTTTGTGGAAAAATAAATACTTTTTGATTCGATGAAATTTTTTAGTTTCATACAAAAATTTTACACTAGAGCCGGTTGGGAGTGTCGTATAATATTACAGAAATACGTACAGAAATCAGGTATGAAGAGGAAAAAATTACATGACTTCTCATCTTATCTCTGCTAATAAACTTTTAAACATATTCAATTATTTATCCCAGATAAAGCGGCATACTTTTCGACTTTTTATAAAAAACTTCAATTTTAAAATATAAAATTATTTTCTTCTTGTAAATTTTTATGTTAATTTCATAAAAAACATTCTTAATAACCATTTTGGACAGTTTCTGATACTGTTCATTTGTCTAAAGTATGATTTTAAACGAATTTAAGTCAAACTTGCTTGGCCTTCTGGAAGGACTGCAGCCTAATCTGTGTTATATTGAAAAGAAAATATTTTGAAAACTTCTAGATGAAATTCGGCTTAAAAGATACTGGTCGAAAAATCCACCAGCAGCTGTTGATGGGTTAAATCTACTCATTAAATTTACTTTGGTTTTTATTCTAGTTCATTACATTTTTCTTCTACTTCATTTTTTTTTTTGGTTACTTTGAAGAGATACACTTAAAAGGGTACTTTAACTGATTACGACTACAGAATAAATAATAAATTGTATTTTGCTTCTCAGATCGCAAATATAAATAATTGTTTGTGCTTTTATTATTATTTACATTTCATTTTTTTTTTGCTTTCTCTCTGTGTAAATTTTTGTATTCATTTCATTACGACTACTGTTATTAATATTATTCTAAAAGCATATGAAACCATGACGACGATCACAGTCTCGTCTTTTAATATAAAGAAAAATTCAATGTGTGTATGTATGCAGTATTTTATTGTATTGCATAATGATATGTAAATGTAGAATGAAACGACAATTTTTTTGTTATTAAATAATGTAAGTAATTGGAAGAAAAGGATATATTCTACAAGTTGGTAGACGACAACGATGATGATGTCAACACAATTGTAATTTTTTCTGCTTGTATGTTTCGATTAAAGAGAAACAGACATCTTCTGTTATGTTCTTGAATTTCAAATCAGAGTTTCTTGTTCCATATTTTATTTATGTCTTTTAATAATAATTTACAAACAGATTTTTTTTCGTTTTTTTCTTGGTTAGTTAAACCTTCTTTCATTATTTTTAATAAACTGTCTGTTAATTTAAAGAAAACGTTATTTATTTTGAATATTTAATGAAGAAAATGTGAGGGACTTCAACCGTAAAATAACGTTCATAACTGAAAATAATTATTTCTTTTAAAGGGAAGTGGGTAAATGAAGAAAAATGTATTAAAAACATTATAATTAAGAAAAAATTATTAAAATTACTATTATTTTATATTTTTAGAAGTAAAATTGTATATTTGGATGGTAATTAGACAAAAGTTGCTATGAGCTTAATCCGTTCTCAAATTAGTTAAATCATCCATCAGATAATTAGGGTTTATAAAGATATTATTTTCCTTCATGGTTTTATTCTGAATCACTTGAATCTAATTTCTCATCTTTTTATATAAGGAAAATTTCCTTTCTATCATTTTGCACACAATTTCAAGTTTTTTGATCAAATACAAAATTTTCCTGCAAAAGTTTTAAACAAAATATTTTCCTTTAACTTTAATATAAAGACAAAGTTTTCTTGAATAAAATGACGAAAAATAATTTATTCCAATTGAAATTTGAATACATTGCTGTAATATATGGTTTTTCTGGTTAGAAATGATGAGACAAGATGTGTTGAATAAAATTACCAGACAAGAAAAATTGAAATATATGTCAATGTAAAATATATTCAGACAATAACAAAAGAAACAGAATAATTTTCGTTGTAGAAGTAGTACAATGAAGAAACATTTATAAATATGTTAATAAATATAATCAGAGCAAAAAATTGGTTTACTAAGTGAAATTATATTCATCAGTTTAAATGAGATTTTTTTTTGTGTGTAAATGTATGTTAAAATGTATGAATAAAAATTACATGTAAAGATTTGTTTTCATTAATTTGCGAAATGTGGGGATATTTTTCAAGTTTTGTTACATTTAAGAGAATTTTTTTCTTTGAAAATGGCGACATGTTGCTATTTTTTATTTTCACTGTTGTAAATTTAAAAATTTGAAATGCCACGCAACAGAGTTTTCTGTCTAGACTTTGATTTGATCATTTTCATGGAATTTTACGTTTTTAATTTTATGCTGATTTCTCAAGAAAATTTATTTCGTTCAAATGTTTGATTTCATTCCAAATATAAAATATATAACAAAATTGAGATGGAGAAGGAAAACCAAACTTTCGATAAAATACCAGGCGTTTCCATTGTTAAATTTTCCTTAAAATTTTTTCTCCCAAATGCCTGTCAGCTAAGTTTTTGTGTGGGTTTTAATAAAAATTGAAATATAAAAGCCATTTCGTTGTTGTTTTTATTTTTATTTTATTTACAAGTAAGAAATTGAGCATAAAGATTTCATGATGGATTCTTCCAAATTTCATTACGAATCAGAGGAGATTCTTTAAAAGATTGTTTAAAAATTTTTGACTCACCAAAATTTTCTGAAATCACCCTTAAAATTTTCTAGGCCACTGCATCATTCATGGCAGCAACAAAGCAAACAAATGAGTTACATAACCACTATCTGCTGTAATTTTTTTTTTCATCTTACAATATTTGCATTACAATTCTTCCTTACTATAAACAAAAATTTATATTTTCCTTTTATTTGTATTAAATGTTCTTTATTATTTCAATCCCATTTCAATTCAATACAATTCTAACATTATCTGTCCTATGCAAATAGAATAATAGTAAAAATAAAAATGAGGATAAGGAAATAACGAATACAATATTTACTGTACAAAAATACTTCTTTTTCTAATAATAAAAAGAAAAATGGGAAACAGTTGACATGAAATCGTAATGTAAGTGCATTTAAACTCATTTTTGATGATTATCATAAAAAAAATAGGCACGTTCCGTTGTAATTTTTCGCTTTTAACAGTCTTCTTGAATTTTATTTTAATTTTTTTTGAGTAAAACACAAAATCATGTAGAGCAGACAATAGAAAAAGAAAAATTCAAGTAAAGTACCAGGCGTTCCCATTATCATTTTCTTACAATGAACTTTTTCTCTCAAATAAATCCTCTTAGTTAAATTTTTATGTGAACTTCATTGAAAATAACCGGACCTAAAACAGTCCTCACAATACCCATTAATTTCCATTTTTTGAATATGAACTGTACAAAAATAACAGTAATAATCCATTGAATGTTATTCCAGCTCACACTATTTATTATCATTAAATAAACAGTTGTAGGAAGCGTTTTCAAAGGCATTCTAAGCAATGCATCTAACAAAACCAAGCCATATTTTAGTATCTATCGTTTAATTTATATCCTTTCAATAGAATATCTATTGTTTTAACTTACCAAACAACAATAAAACTAGATAATGGCAATTATTTTCTATACATCACATATTCAAGATTTAATAATACTCTATTTCAATGATAATAATAATAGTACTAATAAAGTTATGTGTGTAGTTTTTGTAGGAAATGAAACAAAATAACTCTTATTTAAAAGATTGATGTTTGAAATTTTCTAGTTTTGATATAACAATTAACCACACAATCAGATTTATTGCATTTAAGGTAATAATAATGGAAACGTCTGGTATTTTACATTTTAATTTCATAATTTTAAGAGCATTTTTGGCTCTAACTCAATTTTTTAAAGTTTAAATTCAATTTATAACATATTGCTGTTATTTTTTTTCTATCATTGTTTCCTTAATTTAATTGACTTTTATTATTGATATGTTTATTTTATTTTTACAAAAGTATCTTCGATGTTTTCCGTATGTTTAATGCCAAAAATTGATTCAAATGCATTCAATGAAAAAAATTATTATTAAAAATCAACAACTACAGCAATAAATAAATCAAATTGGAACTTTAGCCAGGACAGACAATAACTTGAGTCACGTATTATACGGAGATAAACGGAAAAATGCCAAGAAAATTCAAAAAATAAAATATACACTTCCGATACAACTAAATATTTCTTTCCTTTATTTCTTGATCATCATCATCGTTTATGCTTTGATAACTTTCATTTTAATGCATTTTTTGTTGTTAAATGATAATAAAAAAAAAAGTTTAAAGAATTGTTTGTTCTCGGACATTATAAAATATGAATTTTATATTTCCTTGAAGGCATATTGAAATGTATTTAATAATAAAAATAAAATTTAAATAAACATAAAGAAAAGAAAAGAGTTTATGAAAGTGCATTAGATGATGATACACTTATGGCTTGAACAAAAGAAAATTCAATATATAAGACATTTTTTATAATAGGTTTTTTTTTTAACTTCATGTATGCATATTTTTTTAACTTTATGTGCTCGAATTTATTTATCAATAGAAATGTGTAATATAAAAGTTTAAATTGATAGAAGTTTTTCATATGGTCAATATTTAAATTATGGAATATAGATTTTACAACAAAGGATGTGAATAAAAAATGCATTTTAATAATGTCCTGAGTAGTTTTTTAAAAAATTGTATTGATCAAGAGGCATGAAAGGATGTCTCTTATTAAAAGTTTGCTTGTTTAAAAATGATGATTTTATGTATAATGAAACGCCTGGAAATGTAAATTGAAGGTTTCAATGATATTTTTAACTGAATTAGACCACAAAAAATGCAATTCCATATCAAAATATACTAGAAATGACCTTAAATAATAACATTGACACGCAATAATCTGTTTATGACCTTGATCTGAAGCGGTGAAATGAGCAACTTCCATTGCATAGCTTTACAGACCATTTACATACACTGTAAGTTGAAAATTCTCCGTGATCACCGCGTTGTGCTTGGCGATAATCCCACATGCGGGGTAATTTGTGGGGCAGTTGCGGGGCGTTTGCGGGGCTAGTTTTTAATTTTTTATCTTATTTAAGCGCATTTTTTAAAAAATTGCCAATATAGTGAGCGGTCATACTGTCCGCGTTTATTTCGACCTGCGTTTTTATCGCCACCCGCATTTTTTCACGATCCACGAGTTTTTGCGCAATTCGCGTTATCGCCAAGCACTACGGGTGATTTGTGGGTCGTTTTCAACTTAGAGTGTAGACATACAACATGCTGCAAAGTATTCAAATACCAAGAAAGTGGAAACCAATTATTTTTGACTCAGTAACGATAAAACATTGAAAATCTTGTCTGAATCCTCAAAATTTTCTCTAAATATAACTGATTAAATGTAAAAAAATCACATTATTTTCACAATAAATAAGATCACTTCTCTAAAACAGATTAACTTGATATTTTTTTTATTACTGTGATCCCTTTTCTTCATCCTACCTCGCATTTTTATATCATATTATTTTAAAAATAAATCGAAAAGAAAATTATTCAATTTAAATAGGATTTGTCACTTTTTTCATAAATCGAAAATCATGAGTTTGAATCTTATTATAAATAAATTGTTCTGATACGTAACTAAAAATTATACAGAACGAAAATCAATCTCGATTTAAGATTTAAATGAAATCAATCAAAGAAATATGAGAACTTCTTTTTTTTCCTTTGGTGTATCAAAAAAATTGGATATTAATAAAAATGATTTAAAACACGTGGAAATTGAGTTTTCTTTTTTTTCTTTGTAAGATTTTATTTCTTTTAATTTTTTTTTTGCCCTTTATTTCAAGCTTCAGTGAAACAAACAAAAAAAGGGAAAATATAATCCGATTTGTTATTTGTTTTATTACCATTTTGTTTATGTTTTTGATTATATTTTTTCGTCTACCTGTCAAAAAAAAAAGGAAACTAAACCTTTTTATATTATTTTTGATTGTTTTATGTTGAACAATATGATGACACTCAATTGAGTGTGTGCCTGCCATCTTCTTCTCCTCAAAATGATCAAAAAATCGATGAAACATTTTCTTCAATGTAACACAAATAAAAAAAAATATCTAAGAATAATAAAGCAAACACAACAAAAAGAAAGGATTCATTTTATTTGACTTTTGAAGTCTTCACACAATATAATGAAAAACAGAGAAAATAAATCAAAATGAAAGAGAGAGTGAGGTGTTACATAAGCAATTCAAATATTTCTTTATTTTAATGGTTTCTCTGATAAAATTCTACTTTAACCTACTTGAAAGAATTTTTTCTTTTGTTATTTCAATTTTTTTTTTTATATTTACTTTCCTTTGAATGTTTTTCTTTTTTATGGATAAAAAAATACGAATCATTTACTTGGTTTAAAAGAAAACTTGACTTTATTGTGTTGTTTTTTGTTCTCTATTTTTCTTTATTTTTCATCGGGTTGAAAGACATCAAACACGTATCATTGCTTAATTTTGATTCTATCATTGTAATTCCCACAAGACAAATAAAAGAAGACTGTTTTTTTTTCTCACTTCGAATAAAGAGAAACAGGATTTTATTTATAGAATTACATTTTTTTGTAAGGTATTGAAGGAATTTCTTTCTTTTGTGTGTTTAAATTTATTTGTATAATTTGTTGGCTTAGCAATTATTATAACAATAGTAAATAAATATAAGGAGTACGAAGATGAAAAGAAAAAGAGTGTTTTTGTGTTCTTTGTAAAAAATCAAATTATAGTGACTTTTACGGACGGGCTTACGATGGGGCATGAGTACAGTGACGGATTGGCCATATTGGCAATCTGGAAAATGCCAGAATGGCCGTAGTCGATCGCCATGTAAAAGTTAACTTTAGCGTGAATTTAAAGAAAATCATAGAGAATGCCAGGGCCGTTAGTAATTTTCAATCCACTCATGTAAGTGAGAAAGGTGGCGTTTAAGCCCCTCGAATGTTTTGTTGAGTTTGTATGAATGAATTGTGTCCTCCTTTAAAAGAAAAATTCTAAATCCATCCCAGGTGATGGCTCTCAAATCAGATTTAAGGTCCAAAGTAGGTGCAAATGTTAGAGTGCAGTGAAGGCACTCAACGATGATGCAAAAAAATTTCTCATTTCATGTCATGGCTCATTTTCATAGATGTGAGCGTATTCATATCAGGACTTCAAAGACAATACGAATACATTATGACCTTTAAAAAGTACTCGAATTTTTCGTGCAAAATACCACCAAATGAAATTGTTAAAAAAAATTGTACAAAAACAGTAAAAGCAAGCGAATGAAGACAAAATCTTCCAAATTTCATCTTAAATCCTCATATTTTTTTTGCTGTTATTAGCTTTAAAAATGGTGGCGACAATAAAAAGTGATGTTTTGAACAATAACAACAAAAAGGAAAACGATGATAGGAAGAAAAATAACATCAACGGAAGTTTCGTATTTTTACATTTGAATGACATGAAAAGAAATTTATTACAAGGATAAAATTACATTTTTAACACATACTTCCAAAAAGAAAGAAGAAACAAAAAAACTGACATTAAAGTATCTGCTGTAATAAAAAAGGTGCTTTGTATCATCAACTTTAATGTTTAATTTCTTCTTGATTTTACATTTCGCATTGTAAACCATATTTAAAAGACCATTATGAACAACAACAAAAATAACATTAAATGTCATGAAAAAAAGAGAAAAAAAAGAATATAAAAATCACATTCAAAGAAAAATTTCACCCTTTGATGCTATTTATTAAGATCGAATGTCACTTTTATAAGATGAAATCTCTGGATAATAAATATTGAATTTTAAGAGCATCATTTGATTTTATCTGATGGCCAGTCATTGAATGATGTTCTTTTTCAAATCAACGTTGCAGTAAATTCATCCCAAGGATGGTTCTTTCAGTGTCGTAAAAATAAAACAAATAAAATGTTTAATTCCCATCACACATCCAAACACACACAATGTGATGCAGTATAAAAGGATCTTATTTAGATAAACAATTTTTTTTTCTTTTTTTGTATCTTCGTTTTGTTATGTGACATTTTATTACATGGATTTTAGAGTAATTTACTTTTTTTTTATTATTATCGTTTCTTTATAGATTTGCACCAACACGAGCTGCAGATCCATGGGACGGGATTAGAATAGCAGATAAATTTAGTCCAGTGTGTCCACAACGACTGCCAAATATAATAAATGAAACTGCTGCATTAGAGAAAATGCCCAAAGGTCGACTAGAATACTTGAAACGTTTATTGCCTTTTTTACAGAATCAGTCTGAAGACTGTTTGTATTTAAATATTTTTTCACCGATGCATGGTAAGTACCAACAAATTGAAAAATTTTCCATTTTCTTTAACAAAGGTATCAAAAAAAAACAGCAAACCAATTTAAAAAAAGGCAAAAACAGATGTCCTTAAGTGAAAAATTCCGACTCCATTATCTTTGAAATATCAAAATACTTTTTGTACATTTCAAAAGAGAGCTAAAATTGAATTTTAATATTAATTTTTTGTTCCGAATCTGAAATGAGAACAAAATCTAGCCCATAGCTGTGATTTTTTTTGTCATATTGAATATTTTCATCCTGAATGCATTGAATTGTGGAAAATAATCAAAATATTAAATGAAATTTAAAGCATTTAGAAATTTTTAAACAAAAATATTAAATTCATTTAAAATATTTTTTTTCTCGAACGTCCATTTATAGGTTTTTTTTTTTTACAAAAATCATTTTTTTATTGGATTCATTGTAAAGTGATTTAATTTCATTTTTTTTTCATATAAGGTTGAAAACTTATAAAATGAAAGTATTTCACTTAAGTAATCGACGAGCTTTTCAATCCAGATTCAATTTAAAAAAAATCGACGGGGTTTAAATTTTTCTGAATAGCATTTCATTTTTTTCCAAGGAAACCATTCCTACAAATTTGTAAAGTTATTAAGGTCGTTAAAAATTTTAGTCAGTAAATGATTTTATTCTTGTCAGTTACTTCCCAATCAATTCAATTGCTGTAATTGAAGTACTTTTGTTCTTTATTTTCATTTTTGCAGACATAGAAAAACGTTTATCTTTCATAAAAAACATTTTATAAAAATTCCTCAATAATTCAATTTCATTCTTCAATGATATTTTCTTTTATTCTCTATGAAATTACCTTCTATTGATTGGTTTAAGTTCATGTCTAGATTTTCAATAAGTAAATCAAGAAAATTCTACAAATGATCGTTAGATAACAAGAAAAAGAAAAAAAATATATCAATTTCATTTGAAGTTTCCCAAAGATATAAATTTATTTATTTCTATTTTTACATTTTTTTTGCAGCATCATCGTTAGAACAAAAATTACCAGTAATTGTATTTTTACATGGAGAATCATTTGAATGGAATAGTGGCAATCCATTTGATGGTACAGTATTAGCCAGTTATGGTGAAGTGGTTGTAGTTACTATAAATTATCGATTAGGTATATTAGGTGAGTTGAATTAAAATGTTGCGTTGATTGAAAATGTGTATGTGTGTGTGTATATTTAATTGATGTATTTATTGATAAATGTTGATATGGGATTGAAAGTAATTGATATTAAAGAGGGAATAATTAAAAGGACTAATTGAGTACATTTTTTTTATCTTTTATCGTTGAAATAGGATTTTTAAATGCTAATCCTAGTCCGCATATACGAGCTCGTGTAGCAAATTATGGTCTAATGGATCAAATGGCTGCCTTACACTGGGTCAATCAAAATATTCAACGTTTTGGTGGTGATCCACAAATGGTTACAATGGCTGGACATGGTAGTGGTGCAGCTTGTATTAATTTTTTAATGAGTTCACCAACAATGGTGCCTGGTTTATTTAATCGTGCGATCTTGTTATCTGGATCATCACATTCATCCTGGGCTCTTGTTGATGATCCCGTCATTTATGCAATCAAATTAGCCAAAGAATCAAATTGTACAGTGCCAGATGATCTGTTTAAGCATCACGAACAAATTGTAGATTGTTTACGCGATATACCAATAGAAAATTTATTAGCTGTAGATATTCAACCACCGAGTTTTTTAAATGCTTTTGGACCATCGGTTGATGGTGTTGTGATACGATCTGGGCATGTGAATCAAGAAATGGACGATGCACCAATGGGTGGTCGTGGTCAAATGAAACGATCACAAAATTTACCTGGTAGATATGATTTGTTATTTGGTGTAGTTACGGGTGAAGCACTATGGCGATTTAGTGCTCATGACATCCAAAATGGATTTGAGGGAGAACGTCGTGATAGAATTCTACGAACATATGTCCGTAATGCATACACGTATCATCTTAGTGAAATTTTTTATACAATAGTTAATGAATATACAGACTGGGAGCGAACAAATCAACATCCAATTAACACGAGAGATGCAGCTGTACAAGCCTTATCTGATGCTCAATTTGTAGCACCTGTTGTTCACACAGGTGACACATTTGCTCCAAATCCACCACAATCGGGATCAGGACCAGAAGATGAAGAAACACAAAAAAGCTTTTTCTATGTGTTTGATTATCAGACAAAAGATGGAGATTATCCACAACGAATGGGAACCGTGCATGGTGAAGATCTACCATATGTCTTCGGTGCACCACTAGTCGAAGGTTTCAATCACTTTCCACACAATTATACCAAATCAGAGGTAGCACTATCCGAAGCCATGATGATTTATTGGAGTAATTTTGCGAGAACAGGGTAAAAAAATATCAAATTTCACCTAAAATACATTTTAATTAATTAAACCAATCAATTTTCACAGAAATCCAAATGAGCATCATAGACAGGATTCCGTTTTACCTGCATCAAAAGAACGAAATCGATATCGAAGTATAACATGGGAAGAATATGATCCCATTCATCAAAAATATTTGGAAATTGGTATGTTGCTATCAATTTAATGTAACAAAAAAAATAATAATAATAAATTTTATCTCATTTCTTTTCTTTTTTCTTCTTCATTTTCATTAAAACCCAAAAAAAAAAATAAAAATAAAAATCACAAATAAATTAGGAATGAAACCACGCATGAAAAATCACTTCAGGGCTCATCAACTTTCCATTTGGCTGAAATTAATTCCAGAACTACACAAAGCCGGTATGGAGGACGTAATTGCAAGACATAATTTATTTAAAAATCATGATGATATGAATTTGTACGAAGGAATTGTAAAACCAGATTCACGTTATGCCTTCTTGGACGACAGCTACAAGAGACGAAATAACATTACCGAATTTGTGCTTGGTGCAGGTGAGAAATTTGCCATCTAATTATCAATTTAAATCGCGAAAATGGAAATATTATCAAACGATGACACTGTTCAATGAAAAAAAAAACATTAACTCTCATTTTTTTGTCTGCAATTCAGGTCATGACATTTAAATTTATTGAACATTTATCACCAATTTATTTCCATTAATGTTAAATTAGCCATTTTCTTACATAAATTTTACATTTAAATGGGATATTTAGCACTTTGAAGCAGAATAATGTTAAAAAAAAAATACGGGAATTTATCGGAACGAACTATTTATATAAATAGACTTAAAAAGAATTTTAAATGATGTGAAAATGAATGAATAAAAAAATGAAGAGAAAATTTAAGAAAAAAAAATTCCATTAAAATAATATCATCATCATTGTTATCGTCATATTCCTTTTTATATCCTATAATCGATAAAAAAGTACTTTTTTTTGCAATAACAAAAAACGGAATTTTTGTATGAAATTAAAGTTAAAGCCCGCGTATGTCAGTAGTGACCTTTTTCCGTTTTAATATTCATCATACGCAACTACCATGGTTCACTGCTTTCATTGGATATCATTCTCTCATTCCTTTTTTTATTTATTTATTTTTTTTGCTCATGTTTCATTGTCATATTTTATAAATTTATATTTCTTTTTGAACATTGTGTGACAATGAATGAAGTTCTAATAAAAATAAAAAAAAAATGAATAAAATGTGGGAAAATTTGAAGAGCGAGAGAAAACCAAACAAAACATTAATAATAATATTTTTGCTGCTTGTCTAGTATCCTCAATGGAATAAAAGCTGACATATGCAGAGTAGAGTAAAGTTGTTGAAAGATTGAAAAATAATGATCAGGAAAATGCGTAATGATGTTTGTGATTATGTTGAAGATGATTTCTCTTGATGGTTATTTAAGATGAAAATAGAATAGAAAAGGAGATGATTCAAGACTTCAAGTCAAAACTAAAATTACAGGTTATCTCAAAAACAGATTTATATCAAAATAAAAGTTTTAATAAATACATTGATTGATAGATGTTTAATGTTATTTTTGGTGAAAAATAACAATTTATTACACAAAAACTCATTTAAAACTGTAATAAATAATATAAAAAAAGTTCTCTTATTTCATTTTATCATAAATCATGATAAAAAAATGGGAAATTCTAACAACTGGGCGGTTTAGAAAAGTGCATTTTGACTCGTTTTATTGGATATAATTAAGTTCCAATTTAAATAATTATTATTCAATAAATGGCTGAATGTTTAAAAAAAACCGCTATTTTGAAAAAAAAACACCATTTTGAAAAATTTTGAAATTTTTTTTTTTGGAAAAATCGGACATTTTGGGCTTTTGACTGTTTTCAGGCTCTGAAGTCTAATTTATGAGCCCTATTCCTGAACCTAATTTCAGAACTAATGAGTTAAAGTCCATCTTAGTAATCTTCTCCATCCAACAAAACAAATTATCATTTTTTATAAATTTTTAACTGTTTTCAACGGTTTTTAAGGCTCTGGAGCCCAATCTCAAAACTAATGAGTTTAAAATTATCTTTAAGACCTCTTCTGTCTAACAAAAAAAAACCGACCTCGCTCCGATAGCCCATTCCGGATGGTACAGACAAACCGACTTAGGGCGGACAAACCGTCTGTAATAGTGCATTTTTTCTTACGAAATGCACTAAAAAATATTAAAACAGTCATTTTGTTTAAATTATCAATGTAATTTCATACGGGATTCATGAGTAATAAAATTACTTTTGAGGACATAAAGGGATTTAAGAGAAATATTTTCACATTTAATTTATCTCAAAGCCGGAAATGACCTCCAAAGAAAAGAGAGAGAGACAGAGAGAAAAAATGTCGACCCAAAAAGAAGAGAAATCATCAATTTGAAATCCCGCTTTGAAGAAAATTAATCTATGATGAGTTTGAAACATAAAAAAATTGTATCGTAAAATCAAATCTTCTTGTTCAAATAATATCCCATTATTTCTATTAAATTAGTAGTGATAGTTGCCAAAACTTTTTATTATTTACGATTCAAACAGATTTTTCAATTGAGATTTATGTGAATTTTTTCCTATTCAAAGGTATAACAACAATGGAGCCGTTACCATTTACCACATGCATTCCATTGGGAAATTATTCTAGTTATGGTGGTGTTTCAGGTCATGCTACAACAAATATTGCCAATTCGACACAAGATACTTTAGCCGGATATGATGCAGCCGGTTATGCTGCATATTCGACTGCCTTAAGTGTAACCATTGCCATTGGTTGTAGTCTTTTAATTTTAAATGTGCTCATATTTGCCGGTGTCTATTATCAACGTGACAAAACGAGACTAGAAGTAAAAAGTTTACAAAAACAGTATGGACAACAACGTCCAGGCCATCAACAATCATTTGATCCAATTAAACATGCACATTTTCATTTGGGCCATTCGCAAAGTGCCAATGTAATTGTCGATGTTGAAAATCATGATACGGGTGCACTCATATTATCGAGTACTGGTGAAAAATCACCTCACATTTGTTCCAATTCAATGCAAATTAATGTAATGAAAACAAGTTCACCTGGACATTTGACGGGAACGGGATGCATGACCACAACACAAGCACAAACAAAAGTGCCAAATAATTCGTGTTACAAAACGGGAACAAAACAAAATAGTGGAGTTGGTGGTGGGGATTCAGTTCAAATGCCAGCAACAGCAGGTGTTACAATTCCTATTAAAACAACACAAAATTTTAGTTTAAGTAATAATAATCGTAATAACAATAATAATAGTAATTTAAATACAAACGAGTCATCATTCACGACAGCAGTACCAAATAGTGGAATGATGACACTCCCCAAATCTAGTAATTTGTCAATGCAACAACATATGATGCCTGTACAATATAGTAATAGTAGAAATGATGCTACTGCTTGCATGACATTACCACGAAATCCAAATTCATTAAATAATCCAGGTATGTTAACACTTTTTTTCCGCATTTCTCTTTGACGCAAACAATCCTTTTAATTAAAATTTCACAGATTTACAGCAAAAACTGCCACCAAATGGTAGTGTAATCGGTGTACATACACACACATTAGGTCGTCATCCACATTCACATCGACCACAACAAATCATCCATCAGTCAAGTAGTTGTAGTCGAAGTAATAGTCCGGCAGATAATCGACCACTTTTATCCTCATCATCACAATCATCATCAGCGACAACTGCAACAATTTCATCACAACAACAAACCCAACAAACAAGCTATCAACAAGGTATTCCTAAGGCAGCCATGGATGAAATGCGTGTATGATTTGATTTTTAGGCACTGTCATTCTGCGGTATTTGGATATAAAACAACAGCAAAAAAAATATAAAATAAACCACAAAATATGGAACAACAACAACTGATAACTGTTTGTGGTTTTATGTCATCATCCAGTATACAAATAATTTAGAATGATAGTGTCTGTTTGTCAGGTGAAACAAACTCTTATCTAATTTTTAATAAATAAATATCAATATGTTTTATGTTCAACCAAAATATACACAAACTCCCACATAAAGGCCAAAAATTTTTGTTATTAAGAGTGTTATAAATTTTACAACTCCCACACGCATTTTTCCAGTTCAAAAGTTCATAAATTTAATAAAGTGTCATCAAGATTGTGCTTCAACTTTATTTTTAGTTGTGAAAAACAAAATTTATATGCATTCATGGACATTCAAAATAAAATATTTTTTTTCTATCATTTTATTTTACATATGGAAGCCTGTTAAAAAAAACTTTATTTTGAACGAATAATTTTCACGAATTTTCTTCTCCTTTCATCCATGTGTTAATATAATTTCCCTGAAATTTAATTACCAATTATAATTAGTCATTTTTTTTTAAAATGAAGCACAGCTGGAAATTTTTGAATTGAGTAAAAGCGAAAATAAAATTAAATTAAATTAAAAGAAAAGATTTAATCAGTTAATATTTTTTTTTATATTTTAATTCAGCTCAATTACAATTTATTAACAAATAAAATCCATACATATCAATAATCCTGAAGGAAAATAAATTTCATGTAATAACAATAAAAATGCATCATCATGTGTAATATTTCCAGAAAAACAGTAATTTTTATTGTGAAAACATTTGTTAAATTTTTTAAGCATTAAAATGAGTGAATTTTACAATAATTTTCCGTTTTTATGCCTACAACACACAATTGCGATTTTAATTTCCTGATCTACCAAAAAAAATTGAACAAAAAAAATTAACAGGATATAAAAAGTTTGTATTTTTTTTTGTTCATTTTAATCCCAATTTTTATGTATGTTTGTGTTGCATTGTTATAAATTTATTTTTAAAAAATTGTTTTCAATCATCACAAGAGATTAAAATTACATATAAAAATTATATTTCAGAATTTATTTGCTGAA
Organism: Culicoides sonorensis; assembly: GCA_900002565.1. NCBI lineage: Eukaryota > Metazoa > Arthropoda > Insecta > Diptera > Ceratopogonidae > Culicoides > Culicoides sonorensis. The sequence goes on along the minus strand of LN483356.1, from coordinate 51,178 downwards.
ATTATGTGAAGTTGAATAATTTGATCCAAAAAATTGGAAATTTCATTTTATCACTCATTTGAATGCTCATTCATATGCATTCAAAAAAAAAATTTAAATAGATTAAATTTCGAATATCAATAAATGAAAAGAATCATTTAAAAGATCAAAAATTTCATCTAATAAAAATTCAACGCAAAATTCACACGTGAAGAAAAAAATCAGTTAAATTCACATGAAATAGGAAAGAAAAAATATAAACCTGTTGTAAATTTCTGTAAATATGTAAATATTTTAAGTATGATACAAATAATTAAAGATCAAAAAAAAATTTATGATAAAATGATTTCTAGAATAAAATTAAAATAAATATTCTTCTATTTGGTAAAAAGCTGATAAAAAAAAAAATTGTTGAATTAAGAAGAAAATTATAAAAGTAAATAAGATGCCTCTTTAGGTACCTAATTAAAAAAAATTTATAGTCTATTAAATTAAAATAATTTAATTGGTTAATAACATAATTTAGGAAAACAAATTCAAATATTTATGTAAAAATTTCGGAACTGGAATTTTCGACTTATTTAACTCATAACTGAAAATGTTTTTATTTAGTCAATAAATATTTACTAATTTTTTTTTAATAAAATAAACGAAACAGATGAATTGAAATGGAATTAAATAAGAGAAATGTGAAATAACAGGAAAAATAATATTAAATTGTTATGTAAAAAATTTTAATTTTTATGTTTTTCAATTGATGATTAAATAAAAAAAAAAAAATATGATGAAAAGAAAATCAAAGTTAGAAGAAATTATGTTTGAATTGTTTTTTTTTCTCTTATTTACATGAGATTTAGCAGAGTGTCTCTCATTTTAAATTTTAAGGTAAGTCAAGCGAGTTTTTGAATAGTATGGTTGAGTTTTTGTTGATATCTTTTCACATTGACACTTCTTTGTGTGGTATCACGCTGGGTGAGTACTTCTGGGTGTCTGCCCTACTTAGCATACTGAGAATCTATGGTCACTTTACTGAACTGAACCAGGTCTAGTGGACTTTTTTCTTTAGTTGTTTCTCTAAATTTGGTCAGATATGATAATAATGGATATGCACAATGGATCCGTCTGTAGGTCTGAGAAGAATTCTTCTTGTAGCCTTTTTTAATGTAAAAGACACAAAATGCGAATAAAACTTCAAAATTAAATCACTCTATTAAATATTTTTTTTATTTCTGTTTTTCTTACAAATTCAATTTTATTTCAAATTGTTTCTAATTTTAACAACAAACCTGGATATTAAATGTAAAATAAAAAAAACTTTTGGAAGCTCTCTTAAAATTAATATTTTTTTAAACCTATGATAAAATAATATTTAAACTTCAATTTAAAAGGAACAAAAAGTAAAAATAATTGAACATAAAAAGGTAAGTTTTTTTTTCATATAAATTCAATACTAATAATAATAGTAATTTTAATTAAAAACTCATATTTATACAAGATTTTATGAAATTTTACATATTATAAAATATTCTGTATGATGTAAAGTTTTTATAAAACTTTGCTTACATTAAAACTTCTTTAACATATCTAAGAGAATAATAAATAATATTATTATAAAATTTTCATATCATACATAAATTTACCTTTAAAAGAGTAATTTTATTATTATTTAAAATACAAAAAAAATACATTTCAACTATTACAATAATTTACTTTATTTTAAATGTAAAATGAGTTCATATTATGTTTAATTTTAATGATACTTCAATAAATAAAGAAGATTGCTCAAGTATTTCAACAGAATAAGCTTCTTATAGAAAATTGAACAAAACATATCTAGAAATTTCAATAAAAATTTATATACAAAACATTTTTCATTGGAGTGTTTTCTTTTGATTTAAAAGTTTGAAAAGTTAAAACATAAAATTAAGTACGATTTTTTTCCAGAGAGTGAGTGAATTAAATTTACCTTAATGAAGTTGTATTTAAATATATTTTACCTTGATTCCCTTAAAAGCATCTTAAGTTTTATAATTAATTTAATCACAATTTCACTAACTTATAACTTATTCAAAATTGTAGTTGATACTTTAAACTTCTTAATTCAATTTGAAGAAACTTTCTTACAATAATTTACAAATCTGTCAATTCAGTATAAATTGGATTACGTGAATTTGCTATATTGCGTTTTGTTAGTTCTTCGTGTAAACGAATTAAGGCATCTTTGACTTCGATTGATTGATTTTTTGATCGTTCAAGTGCATTTTTAGCGTCTTTTAATGCATCTGCTATATTGTTAACTTCTAGTAAGGCTTTGGCTCGTGCGTAAAATCCATCGTAACTGTGAGGTTTCAATTCAATGGCTTGTGTTGCTAAGTCGATTGCTTCTGAAGCGTCCTGAGATTAAAATAAAATTTAAATTATATTTTGTTTAATTTTATTTGGTATGTTAAACTTACATTCATTTTACGCTTACACCTTGAAAGATTTAATAAAAAGTTGAATTTTAATTGTTGGAATGTTCCAGCACTCTCGATTTGTTGTTCTGGAACTGGAATTTTCTTTAATGCATATTGATATCGATGGGATGCTTCTTGTAAACGATTTTTCCTATAAAGAGTATTTCCATCTTCGAGTAACTTATTCAAGAGAATTAACCTTTAAATGAAAAAAGTATTATTTATTTTAGTAGTTTTGTGAAAAATGAGTTTCTTACATGATTTCTGCTTTTCCAGCTGCCATTGCCCATGTTGCTGGTCCCAGTTTAGCACCTCGTTTCAAAAAAACTTGTACAACTTGAACGTTACGACACGCAATGGCACGATCTAATGGTCGCATTCCATTTATATCGACATGTTCAATTTGAGCACCACTATCAATGAGAAGTTGCACGAGAGCAGCTGAACCTTGATACGCAGCCAAATCTAGTGGGGTTCTTCCAGTATTATCAGCATGTTGTTTATCTGCCTTCTCCTCTAAAAGACGTTTTGCTGCTTGAAGTTTTCCTCGTAGACATGCCCAACACAAAGCAGTCAAACCATCATTATCAGCTTTATCCAAATTAGCATCTTTTGATAGTAAAAGTTCAATGATTCCAACATGTCCTTCTTCTGCAGCAATCATGAGTGCAGTTTTTCCATTCATGTCAGTCTGTTCAATTGTTGCATGATTTTGAAGGAGTCTTTCCACAATACCCCAATGTCCTTCCTTGACAGCTAATAGTAATGGTGACAATTCTTTACGATTACGCACATCACAATTAGCACCACGTGATAGTAAGAGAGCCAAAGTATCTGTATGTCCATTCATGGCAGCACTTGTTAATGCGGTTTCACCAGAAATTAATCCAACAGCATCAACTTCAACTTCTGACATATCAAGTAATTCCTCAACAATATCTGTGTGTCCCTGACCTGCAGCAACTATACATGCTTGTTGTGCTGAATCTTTTAGTCCAATATCATTTGAGTTTTCTCTGATTTTCCAATCACATGCGATCAAATATTTAACAACTTTCAAATGACCGAATGTTGCTGCATGAACAAGAGCCGATCTTTGTGTTATATCGACTTGGCCGACTGCGCTACCAGCGGCCACTAATTGTCGTACAACATCAGTGTGTCCTTTTGCAGCGGCGAATATGAGTGGAGTGCATCCTTGACTATTTGTTTTCATTACATCCGCTTCATATTCGAGCAGTAAGCTAACCATTGGAACGACACCTTCATGTGCTGCAATACAAAGAACTGGTGCATTTCCGAGAAATGGTGTTATATGATCAGGTGAGGCTCCTGCTAGTAACAATAATCGTGATACTTTCACATTAGGATTATAAACGTTTCGCAGTGTGCACAATGCACTTGATGCACATTTTGTTGCATTTGCCACCCAAAATGCTTGCAAATCACGAGGTGACTGATTCGAAGGTGCATTCCTGTATAAATGGGCTTTCAAAATATGATGACCCAATTCAAGTGTTTGTTCAGAGTCAAGTGGTATCTGAAGTCGACATAATCTAAATGCAATAGCTGCATGACCAGTTCGGAGATCAATCAAGAATTTTGATGATTCACCTTCATCACGACGAATCAGCCACTCTCTGAATGACGGATGAAAGAACATATAAGTGTTATCGAGACGCTTAATTAGAAATCCAGTTAATGATTTAAATCTATCAAGGAAATCTTCCCATTCCAATGGAAGTTCACAAAGTAATGCATTAACTGAATAAAATATCTCGACTAATGTAAGAGGATACAATGCTGCTAAGCACACACTTAAAATTGGCATAACTTTGTCGTAAGCTGTAGTTGAAGGGAATCTTAAATTAAAGCTGAGTAAATAGATTTGCGCTAATGAAACAGGCAAAACTTTGTAACTTGTTGATTTAATTACGAGATTTCTTCGTTCAATCAGATCTAATGTTAATTTTCCGAATAAAAATGATCCTCGACTTAATCCAAGCAAATGTTGAGTAAATTTTAACTGAGCTACACTTGAATCTTTTGTAGCACTTCCCACATTTCCTTGTATACTTGGACTGTGATTAACTCGATATGAAATGTAATCTAACATATCTTTTTGTAATGAATCATTTGATGTCCAAGCATCAAGACTTATTTTGGAAAATGGCAAACATTTGGTGAATTCCATCATTTGTGTACGAACTGTAGCAATAACTTTCAACCACGGTGGGAAATATTCAATTATACGAGCTAAAAATGAGGCAATTGTATCACCATGATCTGGTTTATGGAATTCAGCCTCACACAAAGCATCAATTAATATGACATAATTTTTAGCTGGTATTTTGCCAAGACGTCGAAGAGCACTCAACGGCTCTAAAATACCTTGTTTGATTGCACGTTCTGGATCGGCAATACATTCCTTCATTGTAAGGACATTTTGTAAATGAGCTTCAGATAACAAAAATTCATGATATGCCATAAATGAGGGTGCTTGACACATTTGAGCAGCAATGGAATGAATAAAATCAGGTATAAAACACGTTGTATTATATTCAGCTTGACAAAAATGATAGGCAACCACATGAGATGCCAACAATCTGATTCTATCAATTGCAACATTAATTTGACAATAAATTCCATCATTTTCTTGTATGTCAGGTATGTCTTTGCGTCTTCCAAAGCATGAATAATCAACCAATTGAAGCATCAATGCTGTTTTACCAGTACCCAAAGTGCCATTTATTAGAATTCCAGTACATTCGGGTGCTGCAATAGTTGTTGTCAATTCACGTATTAACCATTGACGGCCAATGAATAGTGGATCGGATTCTTGTGAAGGAACTTCAAAAAATATTGGTTTCAAATTGATTTGTGGTTGACGGAATTGAGCGAAACGAACTCTTGGATCAACTGGTCCTTTGACTTGACCTGAACGAGCTGATCGTCTTGCAGGCAGTTTTCTATTCTTAAATAATGACAATTCCTCGACTTGTCCTGCTTGAGCAGCTGAAATGAGTAAAATAAATTTGAATTAAATTTATCATTAAAACAAAATAATTCAATATCTTACTTGTAACAGAATGCCTTCTACTTAATGGACTTGATGATGCATTGCTTTGTTCTGAAATGGAAACTGACATGAGTGATCCAATTGAGTCACATCCCTGTCCAGACTCTTGTGTGACACGAGAAACATCTGCTTCAGATGATCCTGTGAGTGTTGATATTGGACTAGTATTAGCTGAAGTTAATGAACTACATGATTGTATTGGAGCTCGTAGATTGCGTCGTGGATTATTTTCCAAGAAAAATCCAAGTCTCACTTGAAGTTCATCTTGGCAAGCGTGCGACTTGCTCTGTAAATTAACGGGTTTGACATTTCCACCTTCGTCATCTGTAATTGGAATGAGAAAATTTAGAAATTATTGATTACGAAACAAATTATTTTACTTTTAAAAGTGCAATCACAATAAAAAAACAAAAAAAAATATAATTAACGTCTATTTTGTTATTAGAGCGTTGATTGTTACATGGTAAATTGAAATGAAAATCGTGCAAAAATTAATTTAATAAATAAATAATGGTAAGTCGTTTTAAAGAAAATCACACACAAAATAATAAATAAAAAAGTACAACATCAAAACGAGTAAAATTTGAAAAATTTGGTCATGCCTGCTAATAAATTGAGTCCAACATTAGCAGATGTCTGATCAGCTGACCACAAAGATTTAATTTTGCCAAAAACGAAAGATGAAAGTTGACCAGGCATGGAAATATTGCCCAAACTTAATCGATTAAATTTATTTGTTTCACGATTTGGTGTCGCTGATACTGTTGCCTGTTTCCGACGTCGACAGTTCACCACAAGTTCCGTACTACTGCTATTATTTGTGGTAACACTATTGTTACTGGTTGTCGATGTGTTTAATTCATTTGGTAAACCTTTAATTATTATTATTTAATTTTATTTTATTGTTTAAATGGTGCGTAAAAAATGTATTTATATTTATTAAGCAAATGTGTGAATCTCTTAATATGTTTCCTGTTGTGTTATGTGTGTGTGTGTGGTCTTATTTAATTGAATTATATATATAATTCATTTTTCACGTGATTAAATTTAACTGAAAAAAGCTGCATGTGAGACACTTACCTGAGAGTGTTGAATTGTCATGAACTGTGGCAATGTGTCGTTTTATACTAAATGGATTTCGTAGATTTTTTGGCAGGAAAATACGACGACGTGTTGATGGTGGAGTGGCACATCCATTTGATGTCAATTCAGCAAGACCACGTGACGGTTGTGCCAGACAACACTGAGATCCGTTTATTGTCTCTTTTGAACATGAAGAGCATTTTGGTGGGTGTCGTTTTAGTTTTCCCAATTCTGGAGACGGTGATGACAGCTCACTTCGAGTCTAGGGGAAAAAAAATAAATTAAAATTATAATCAAATTATGGAAAACATTAACTTAAATAACATTATAAAAAAATGGGACATGAACTGTAAGCAGTAGAAATTTAATAAAAACTGAAAGCATCTCACTCATCACACATAAATTCAATTACTTACTGACACCATCGGTGTTGTGAAAAGTTTCAGGAAACTGAAACCACCTGAACGCCAACCAAATATCTGGAATATTCATTTTAAAATGTATATTTTTTTTTGTCTTCGATCATCATATAAAACAACCAGCATTCATTTTGCATTTTTTTTTGCATCATCTTTCACTCCTTTTATTCTGATTTCACACTAAAACTATGTAACATTGCTTTTCATTCACTTTCGAGTGTAATAAAATTTCATACTCATACAAAAAATAGCAACATAACAGAAAAAAAGGATGTGCTTGCCCTTTTGACTACTCAATTCATTTATTTCATTTCATTTCAATATACAGTGAGAGAAAGAGTGAGGATAGGATAGGAAACTGTTATCAAATGAATACTATCTGTATCAAGACAGCTATAATTTATTATACGCCTGAATAAGCATATGACCTGACCATTTCAAGTGATGGTACAATATGAGTGTGTGTTCTTTTCGCATAAAATGGATATGATGATGATGTTGATGAGAATTTTTTTTCTCTTTTTCTTCTCATTGCATTCATTTTTTATGTTATGTCCAGGCATGAATGGATGAAAAAGCAAGTTGAATAAAAAATATGTTACATTAAAATTATAAGAACAAAGAGGAATGGAAGAGGAAGTAGATACAATAGTGATTCTTTTCAGAGGTATAAATAAGCAAATAAAGATTAAATAGTCTGCATGTGCTGAACTTTTTACAAATAATATGAAAGAAATTCTTGGAATTAGGAATGAGGTTAAGTGACGAGCTATCTTCAATATCTATGAACCAAGTTTTATTAAAATACCACACACAGACCCATTTTGGATCGGATGATCACTGGATAGTGAGTCAGCTCAATTGTGGGTGGTTTGAGAAAAGTTTTAGTTGCATTCATGAATCGACTGCAGTTCAGAATCCTTCGAATATCAACTGAAGCTCATTTAATAATCTTGGATCCCGTAAAGCTATGTGTCTTAATTTTATATGCGTTCTAACTCGTGGCAGCCCAATTCATTCAATATCTCGCAAGTTTTGCATCAAACATATAATTCCATAACAAATGATTTAATTTGATTAAAAACCAAAGACTTCTTGTATTGCAAAATACTTCATTTACTTGTGCATTATTCTTCTCTAATTCTTCACCATATACAATTATTCATGCATGCTCTTTCCATTATTATAATAATATTATTTCAATATATTTTATGCACTAACCAACAATAATCCAGTTTATATCAATAATGGCACTCTCACATAACCAGCATCAATGTCGGCATTTGCAAATGCATTTAAGACGAAGAAGAGAAGTGAATAGATTGTAGAGTTAACGAACAATGAAACAGGTCGTTATAACATTTCTATGGTAGCTTCCGTAGATTTATGCTCTATTCATAGATTATTATCATCATTAAACCACACATAGAAAGTGACAATAATAATCTGTAATAATGATCATTTTGTACTGAGTAAAATCGTAAAATGCTTCATTTCAAAATGAAAAATAACAAGCCACACTTTTGACCACACATTCAAATGTTGACCCTATTTCATGGCGAAACTCAAATAAAAATATTGCAATATAAAATATAAATTTAATTAGATTTTGATCAATTATCTATTAATTGACATTGCAAAAAAAACTCAACATAATTTATTGCATCCAAGCCAATTACAATATTGATTGCTTGCGTTCCTTCGGTATGAAATTTATTTGCTCACTTTTTGTGGTGGTTGTTGTTGTTGTTGCAGTTAATAATAATAAATTTATCTAAATAATGTTAAAATTTATAATAATAATGAAACATGCACATGAAACATATTTAGTGAAGAAGTAAAGGCAAATATGATAATGTTTAGATAGTTAATGGTCATTGATTGCATGTTGCGTTAAGGAGATTGTCAAGTCGGTGCATTTTTGTTAAAATATTATCCATTTAATGAGTAGCTTAGGAAAAAATTGCATGCAAATTCAATGTAAAATGCTCAATTTCAACGTGAATCAGCCTTGACCTTTCATTTTGAAGTAAAAAATATTAATTTCCTTTCAAATTACAACAAAACTAATCATAAATAATGTAAACTAAACTTTGTAATTATCGTTGACAGTTTCATCGGACTTTTACTACGACTTACTTTGAACAGTAAATTAAATGACTTCAATAATTTCAGTGCAAAAGCAAAAAGAAAGTTAAATTTCACAATTAAATGCAAAAAAAAAATATTAAATAAATACTGATTTATTGCAAACTGATTGAATAAGATTTGAGCTTCATGCTAATGAGATGACAATAATTCAATAATTTCATATATTTTCAATGTAACCTAAGAATGTTTACAAAATAATAATCATAATAATAATTTCATGGAATTTTCTGTTATTTTATTTATTTACTTATTTTAAAGTGAAAATTCATATTAATGACCACCATACACGAAAGAAACAACTTTTTTTTGTGTTTTCAAAACCTTATCTTGTAACTAAAACATTTTATTGTCAATCTTGATTATGAACACATTTTCAACACTTTTATACTCGTAATTTTCAACAACACACACATTTTATATAATTCACTGAAAAATATGCAATAAGCATTCAATGATTAACAATTCTCATGTGAGTAAGTGAGGTGTGTGTTTGTGTGAGTGTGTGTAATCAATATGCATTTCAAATAATATGTAAAATAAATAAATATGAAATTTAAATACGCATTTAAAATTATATCCTTTACTGCATGTACCTGTTATCAGCTTGTTAATAATATTTTGTTGTTGTATAAAAGAGAGTTGTAACAAGTATAAATTTTAATGTTACAACAATATTTCAATATTAAAAGATCATGTTTATATGTACTATGGATCACTGCACGAATTAACGATAAATATGGATTTTAAAATGTAAATAAAAAATGTTTAATTTGTCGTAGTTTGCTATGAGGTGTTTTGAATTTAATGAGAAATTGGGGAAGGATTGACTATGGGAAATATAAGTTGAATCCAAAATTCAGAAAATTCGACTTTTCTTAGATGGTCGAATTTTTCACCAATAGTAAAATTTTTCCAAATGGTCGAATTTTTCTTCAAGAGCAAAATTTTTCCAAATGGTCGAACTATTCTCTGTTGTAAAATTTTTCCACATGGTAGAATTTTTCTTCAGTGGTAAAATTTTTCCAAATTGTCAAATTTGTCTGCAATAGTAAAATTTTTCAAATGGTCGAATTTTTCTCTATGGTAAAATTTTCAAAATGGTCGAATTTTCATATATGGCGAGAATCGCAAGAAATTTCCCAAAAAAGCTTTTAGTGTTATTTTCAAAAACAACTGTTTAACCATAAAGACCAAGCCAAGTTATGAAAATTTTTTATCTGGAATTTTTTTTTTTTAGTACTCAAAAGTAGTAAAACAAGGGGTTAAATTTTTTTAAAAACTGGATTTTTTTGATCGCTTGTAAAACAGGCAAAAACTTTTCAGAAAAAGCTCATCTTAGGCTTATTCGCCTAGCACTAATTGAAAATTATAAGGTTTTTAAAATTTTTAGGGTTTTGAGCTTGCTTGACACCAAAAAGGGCAAAAAAAAATCCTGAAATACAGTTTTTTTTTACAAAATTACCACTTTTTTGAGTAAAAATCCTCAAAAAAAATTAAATTTGATTAAACATTAAACATCCTCAGAACTTCAGCTTCAACTTTGTAGGAGATTATTTTCGTGTATTTCTAATTTTTCACTCTATTTTTATTTTTACTAAAAACAAAAAATTCCAGATAAAAGATTTTCATAACTTGGCTTGGTCTTTATGGTTAAACAGTTGTTTTTGAAAAATAACACTAAAAGCTTTTTTGGGAAATTTCTTGCGATTCTCGCCATATGGTAATATTTTTCCAAATGGTCGAATTTTTCTCTATGGTAAAATTTTTCCCTAATGATCGAATTTTTCTCTAAGGTAAAGTATTTCCAAATGGTCGAATTCTTCTTCAAGAGCAAAATTTTTCCAAATGGTCGAATTATTCTCTGTTGTAAAATTTTTCCACATGGTAGAATTTTTCTTCAGTGGTAAAATTTTTCCAAATTGTCAAATTTTTCTGCAATAGTAAAATTTTTCCAAATGCTCGAATTTTTCTCTATGGTAAAATTTTCAAAATGGTCGAATTTTCATATATGGTAATATTTTTCCAAATGGTCGAATTTTCCTCAATGGTAAAATTTTTCCTAATGGTCGAATTTTTTTCAGTGGTAAATTTTTCCAAATGGTCGAATTTTTCTTCAATAGTAAAATTTTTCCAAATGGTCGAATTTTTCTTCAATAGTAAAATTTTTCCTAATGGTCGAATTTTTTTCATTGGTAAAATTTTTTCAAATGGTCGAATTTTTTTCATTGGTAAAATTTTTCTAAATGGTCGAATTTTTCTTCAATAGTAAAGTTTTTCCAAATGGTCGAATTTTTCTTCAATAGTAAAGTTTTTCCAAATGGTCGAATTTTTCTTCAATAGTCAAATTTTTTCAAATGATCGAATTTTCCTTAATGGAATAATTTTCGGCAAAATAGTAGCCCATTCCATAAATTTTCCTAGAAAATAAAAATATTTATTGGCAAAGCTGTTTCGTGTCCGTTTTGTTTTATCTGAGATAATGCCGTTAAATTCGTTCAACTTCACAATTCAAATATTTTGTGCAAATATGAGCTAATTTGTAATTTACAGATATCGAAATATATCAAATTAAGTCCACAGTTAAATTTTACACCAATATTTACAAAGAATAAATTCAAACTGACTTTCCTGGCATTGTTGATTATTGTTAAGATATGATATCAATTTGTCTGCCTTGTAGCAATCCTAATTTAAATTCACGTGTATGTGTGTTCATATTTGACTTAAATTCATATCAAAATACATAAAACAAACAGAATTTACATCAAAACAGCTCTGGTGTTTGCTGTTTATTAGTGAAACATATAACTTGGATTGCAATACTAATGTGAGTTATGTTAAACTTTATGCGGTTTTAATTCAAATTCTTAAAATTAAACGTTTGCAACTAATCAGCACACTTACTCTATGTCTATCTAGTTATCTTGCGGGTCTCTTACATTTGTGTAATTTGACACATTCGTGGTTTGAAATGTTACAATTAAATCAAACATTCCTCGAAGAATCAAAGAATGATGTAACTTTACCACAATTTCAATTAAGACATTACTTGTCTTGAGGCATATAATCAGATTTGAATTTTTTTCGTCCCAGTTTTTGAATTTTTATTTCAATAAACGATTTTCATTGTGGTTTGTGATCAAATGTCAAACAAAACTAATATTAATATTCGTAGAATTATTACAGTTTTATGAATTTTTTGGTTACAAATTATTTTTATTATTTGAACATCCAAGTCCATTCCAATAGTTTTATTAAATTTGTTTTTAAAAACAGAGCCTGTAGTCAAAAAAAAAACAGCGAGCTGTACAGAAAAACGTAAAACAATAATTTTAATTGCTTTTGCATCAAATTATATAACAATATAAATTACAATGCATAACATTCATTTTTAATATGAAATAAAACTGAAACATAAAACCTTTGGCACTGTTTTTGTCATTTTGCATTGTTTGTGTGTTCATTTTTAATTGTAATTGATACGTGTTTTGTAATTATTTATATGTTGGATGTAATTAAGCGTTAATATTAAAAAATATGAGATATGTTTTTATAAAGTTATGGTATAAATTGATCAATTGGTAATCATAAATATAATAAACGTAAGGTGAGGTCTAATGAGATAATTTTTTGAGGTTTTAATTATTTTTATTGTTAAATGGATTTTTTATAGATTAAATATTGAGATGGTTTGAAATTAATGAACTAAATTTTAAGATTTTTTGTCTTGAGTTTGTACATGGGAGTGACTTTTAATCAAAATTCTGCGAGCTGCCTACCATGGTTGAAATTTCAAAAACCGTGGAAAAATCGGATTTTTCAACACTCGCAGAATTTAAAAAATGGCCGAATTATCTGTGGTAAAATCTAACATCAACCTTCAAATTTTCTTCCAAACATATTGAAATCCGTTCAAAATCGTAGTTTTACAAATCCACGTGATTAATCATCAGAGTCATCTGAAGCTCAAAATTTCTGCAACAACCGCATTGTGTTGCATTTCAAACCATCAATAATTTTTCTTTGCAATATGAAACTTATTGAAATGTCACTCTAAATACCTTTCTCATCAAAATTAAAACGTTAAATTAAATTAAAACATTAAACCTAATTTTTTTTAAAAAAAAAGTGCAATTTGTAATAAAAAATAATAATCATAATAATAATTTTTTTTTGTAATTTAAACTTCTCCACTTCAATTTCAATTTACTTTGATGCAATATTCTTTTTATTTCTTTTGTTAATTTTGCCTCATTAAATTTTTATTTTTTTGATTTTAATTTTTAATCGTATTGAAATTTTTAACAGAATAAAATTTTGCGGTTTACTTTTTTTGCCTGTAATCAAAAAAAATGCGGTTACTTTTCAGGATCAGGGCACAACACACTGCTTGGACATGAGTTGAAATTGATGATAAAAGAAAAGTAAGTAGAAAAGAAATTTATCAAAATTACACAAAAAAAAATATAACACAAAACCGCAAAATTTTGGAAGTATATCAAAGAACGTATTTTTTTTCGTGGTTCATTAGTGCGTTAATTAAATAATAATGAAAGCAGAGAGAAGATTAAATTTAAGTTTTATTATGTGCATGTAGAATTTTATTTTTTTTTCATAAAAGATTTAATTTTATGAAGGAAGTGCATCAATCTCCATAAACAATAAAAAAAATAATCTCGAATATATGAAATAAAATAACTGGAGCATAATGAAGGTAATGATAATAATAATTGAATGAATGAATGAACATCGTTTTCGTATTCATTTAATGATAAACTTAAAATTAATTTAAAAAAAAATAAAATTTTGAAATGAAACGCAAAAATTTTGTTGGTGCAAACATTGAAATGAAAAAAAAAAAAGAATTTTTGCACACACATTTTTTTGCAAACTAAAGTGAATACGTTACAAAAAAAAATAATTACAAGGCATGTACATGAGATAATTGTTCATGGTGTGATTCTGTATGTTACTTTGGTATTATGATAATAATTTAAAAATTTATAATAATTACAGAGCGTGTATGAATTTATTTAAATAATAATAATGAAAAAAAAAGTGCCACAAAATTTTGGGATGCATCTCGTAACGTTATTTGGTTCTTTTGAAACGAGTGGCATTTTGTTAAAATGTACAGAATAAAAAGAATAAATGAGTTAATATAAAAGTGTTGTAATAAATAATTACAATGGAGTGTCACCGAAAAATTTGTGTTATTAATCAAAAGTGAGGGAATGAACTTGAATTTACGATATTTTTGTAATGAGCTTCTTAAATATTTTGAGTTCCATGGAATTTGAATTGTCTTTTGATAGGCAAGAACACAAAGCGCCATAAAAATTAACAGAAATTTCTGAACTGTAGAATATGTTGGCCATAAAATGCTTAGAATGTGGTCTAAGAGACATCTCTAGCCTATGGGCAATCTGGCAAATACCAGAAAGGCCGCATTCGATCGTCTTGTAAAAGTTAAGTTTAGTGTAAATTTAAAAGTAATTCATACAGAATGCCAGAGCCGTTAATAATTTTCAATTTTACATTCTCGTATTTTTCAAAAAAAAAGCACTTACTGCTTTGCGTTTAACTTTAGGTTTAATTTCCTTAAATTTCATTTGATAAACATTTAATTGACATCCCAATATCCCTTAGGCAATTTTTTCATGTTTACGGTCAATAAATGCTTCTGATGAAAATAATGACAATAATTTACATTTTTGCACCACACTCTTCACCTAACAACATTTTTTATTTAAATTTTTTTTGATATAAAACACATCACATTGTGTCACATTCTTTCTCAATTTATTTCCATCCCAAAATTCCTTCAAGTTTGACTTAATTAAAAAAAAACATAACATAAATTTTTGTTTAAACTCTTTCATATATGAAAAAGAAAGCACTCTTACCTGCATATACGATGTAAAATGTCCATTTGTTTTAACATGTGACCTACAAGCTGGTTGTGGTGAACCGATGGGACTCATCAATGTCGTTGTACTTCCTATACCAGTATCATAATCATTTTGTTGTTGTCTTATAGTCAGAGCTGGACAATGAAAATAAAAAAAAGAAGAAGAGAAAAAAAATTAAAATGATTTATCACAAAAAGGTATGACTTTTTCACCTACTAAATAATGTATTTAAAATTTTATTTATTAAAGAAGCAGGTCAATGAATTATTAATAGAATATAACGCGAGTTTTGTTTTTCATATTACAAAAAAATATTATTATTATTATTATTACAAGCAGATATCTTCATACTTTCATCAAATCCATAACATGTAATTCAAAGTGCACACAATAGAAGAGCGATACCTTGCAGGTTTTTTTTTGATGTGAAACGAGAATATGAATGCAGTAAATTCGTGCATCAATAAAAAAAATTTAACAACATCATGAGAGTTTAAAAGTTAGAAAGCAATTAAAAGTTTAACATGGAATTTAATGCCTTCAGTTATGTTTATACCCAAAAAGAAATTAAATCAGAACAAAAAACATATAAAAACATAATCATTAAAGACCGTAACTTATGTGAAGATATGAAGAATAGAAAATGAGAATACAGCGCACATACATTATTAACATAAATTTTAATTTTTTGGATAATTAAAAATAATGGGATGAGAAGAAGTATAACAAACAAACCAAGCCCATTTCTCATCAATCATACATTGCATGTCGATTTTTGATGCTCATAGTATAAAAAAGTGCTTATTGTTGTTTTCATGTTTAGAAAAATAAAACATTGAACCGAAATTTTTAATACGAAATATTACTAACATCAGTTCAGAAGGTATGAAAACTATTAATTATGACGTATGTCAATTTAAAGCATTCAAAATGTAAGGATGTGAAAACTCCTCTAAGAAGCAATGGAATCTGCATCAGTGATTCAAATTTACAGGACACTGCAATAAGCTCTTACTGGCTTCAATACAAAAAATTGCTCAGCCCTCGTATCTAAGTCTGAACTCTGTCTTCAAGTCGAGCCCATTATGGATACATTTTATCATCATCGGAGAGTCTCATTCTAAACAGCGCCAAATGATCAAATGGATTCATAAAATGCTTCAAACTAGAATCATAACAACCTACATGGGAACTGATGCGGTAACAATTGAGGATAGCAGAGGTTGCTATTGGTGTATTATCACATCTTCTATGGTCACTTGTTATCGATGAACTCTTGCAAGAGTTGGATGATCAAGGTATTGAAGTAATAGACTATGCAGATGACGTAGACGTTTGGTAAGAGGTAACGACATGACTACACTGTTGATCGGCTACAAACCTCACTAGAATACATAAGTGGCTGGTGCAGAGGACATGAACTTAGTTTTAGTCCAGGTAAAACCGTCATTATTCCGTTCACTAGGAAAAGGAGAATCAATATAAGACTTCCAATTTTGAACGGTGTGCAAATGAAGATGTCTACAGAAGTTAAAGATCTAGGGGTCACTCTGAATAAGAACCTTCGATAGACAGCATACATTCGCAAGAAAGCAGAAGCAGCAACCTCATTTCTTATGGCATGCAGGAGCCTAGTAGGCAAACGTTACTGCTATTTTTAGACCAATCATCACATAAGGTGCATTCGTATAGGGGCCAAAGATTGATACTCAAACAGCAAAGCAACGATTGGCAAAAGTCCAACGTCTAGCATGTTAAGGTATCACAGGATCGCTTTAAAGCACTCCAAATAGGGCACTCAACATACTCCTTGGCCTTCCTCTATTGGAAGTTATTGTCAAAAAAATCCTCAAAAAAAAGTCGCTCTCTTGCGCTACGATCGCTTAACATTACTGAAAATAACCGTTACGTTTCAAATAATTAATTTTGATTTATATTTCACTATGCCCATAATTCACTTTTTTTTACCGTAATTATATTATCATATAAGCTTCAAAATGCAATGGCAGCTAGAACATTGAATTATTGAATTTTATTATATTTCATACTAACTAAAAATCATCATCATCAGATAAAATCTACTTTAACTGTGAATAAAAATGCTATTTCGATAGGTTTAATTAAAATTGATTTTCATTATAATTATTTTTATATTATTATTATTTTAAATAACAGTATGGCTGCCCGCTGTGATAATCAGTTGCCTTTTTTTCTAATTGTATTTATATTTCACAACATATTCAAATTAATTTGCATTTATTTATTTTAAATTTAAAATAAAACAAAAAAAAATTATAATAATAAAAATTTCCTTCATAGTCAATAATCTCATTAAGATGCGACATCATACTCATTTAATTTTATTATTTTTTTATTTGTGCAAAGTGCAAACAAAAAATATTTCTTTTTAAAGCAAAATGATGTAAAATTCCAAAGAAAATGATTATGATTGCACATTTATTTTGCAATTGTTATACTCAAACATGATCACTTATGGGAATAATGACTTCAAAAAAAAAAAAAAAATATTTGCAGGTGATGACAATTGCTCGTGTTGCAACACATTATTATATTTTCTCATGTTAATCGATTGTCATTATTTGAAACACAATTTTAACTTAAGTCAATTTATTTGTTTGTTACATTCAAATATGATGACATCAATTTTTATTATTGCAACATTATAATTATTAAATTTGAATTTCAGAACCAAATCTTGCAATTTATCATCATTTAATGACTCAATTACTCATAATTTTCTCATTTATCATTGAGACTCGTGCGAAATAGTGCAAAATTATCATAACATGACTTAATTTTAGTTAAACAATCAAATCAAAACTGGCTGACTGTCATAAATTAAGTACAAAATGCATTATTTTTGTCTTCTTCCTATCATTAATCAAAAACCATTTATATTTTTGCAACCTTTTTTGCTTTGATTCTCTTTCTCTTTAAATGTTTTATTTTTCTTGTTTTAAAATAACGATACAATAAAAATAATAATAATAATATTAACATTTTTAAATTAAATAAAAACATCAACAACGTCAAATATATGGGTTCGTTGTCTGATATTATGATATTTTTTTTGCAAATTTATTGTTTGTTTATTTTAAATATGCTGATGATGAGAAAAATAAATATATGTATGTGTAGAATAATAAAGTAAAACAAAAAAACAGAGAGAAAACATTCGAAAATTATTAAAAATTCTAATAACTGTCAACGGTTTTCAGTTATGATGATAATTAATATGTTAAATTTATTTTGTGTTTTTTTTGTAGGTATTGGAATGGAATAGGTTGGTTTTGTGTTTCAGGTTCAAAAAATAGCTAAAGTTCAGTTTCAAAATGGCAGAATCTCTCTAAGTTTTAATTTTTCTATTCAACATGGCGGGATTTTCAATATGCTGAAATTTTTCACTTTAAATTAATTTTTAAACTCCGCCATTTTTAATTTTTTGAAAATTTTGAGAAATGGGGCATTTTGAAATTATATTGGATTTTAGATTCTGACCCTTTTCAGGCTCTGGAGCGTTTGGAGCCCAATTTCTGAGCCCAATCTCAAAGTTAGTAAGTAAAGGTTCATTTAAGTAATCTCTTATATTCAACAAAAAAAATAAACAGGCATTTTCTAGATCCTGTGTATATCCAACAAAGTATTCTTATGTAAAAACAGCGTTGGATTGTCTATTGCCTGTAAAGCAATTTTTAAAATTTTTAACCGTTTTTTAACGGTTGTTGGGGCTTTGGAGGCCCCGAAGCCCAATCTCATAACTACATTCATTCACTTTCGGAAGTGACGGCGGAAAAACCGTCTGTAATAGTGCATTTTTTCTTACGAAATGCACTAAAAAGTCATCTTAGGAAAAAGAAAGCACGACTGGCTGAATTTTTAAGGTGACTCTCATTGTAAATAAATAGTATGAGATGAAATTGATCAAAATTTGGCCACACATGCCTAGAAAAATGGGTATTTTCATGAAATACCCCAATTCATATTGAAGAGTGCTCATCGAAACCATAATTGAATGAATTTGAAGCATAACCATACAGTTTAAAGTGCATTAACATGAATTTTCTCAAAACAAAGTCACATCACACCTTATTCAAAACATTACAATGCACAAAGGGAAAGTAATTACAATATTTCTTTAATGCTTCACTTAAAAAAAATAACAAAAAGACAAAAATAGCCCATGGTTGTACTTTGTACTTCATTTCACATTAAAAAACATTTACAAGACTGTAAATTAAAACGAACAAACTTCACAACTTCTTTTTTATGTGCAGTTTTAATTCAAGAGCTAATATAAAGAAGTGCAAAATGTCCACTTCCAGCTATTTGTCTTCTTAATATTTATTATTATAACATTCGATTACTGTCTCATCATCATTTGTCATGACTTCAATACTTCAAAAAAAAAAAGAGAATAAAAATTAAGACCATATGCAGTTTATTAATATTTCACTTTATTATTGTTATTTTAATTCTTTTTTCTGCATGACCTACTTTGAATATGTATTTTTTTCATTTATTTATTTTTATTTTTTACTTTGACCGTTGAAACAAAAAGCAAATTAAATAAGAGGAGTATGAATGTAAAATAATAATAACAATAATGGTAAAATAAAAAGGAACGTTTTAAATGAAGGTATCAATTTAAATTAAGGTGAAAATAAGATGTATTTCTTGTCAATGATCCTCTAACCCACTAAAAAAAATACATTTCAAGTAAAAAAATTTAATGTAAGAGGTCTTTAAACCATAATTGATAAAGAGAAAATGATTTAAAATGACATCAAGACACATATTTTTGGAGAGTAAATGAGTAACTGTAAGCCAAATCAATCAATGTCATGTTTTTTCACATTTTGAGATGCAAATTGAAGTGCATTCACTTGGTACAATGTGTGCATTTAAAATGAGAAGGTATCCTCGAAATTGATGTAAAATGATGGACTTAATTTAAATATTTTGCATCGTGTTTTATGTCAAATATCACGGGATTATAACTGTAATCCTTGGATCAAACAGTAGTTTTATTTTTCGTGTTTTAATGAATTTTTGGAATATTTTATTATTGATATTCAAAATATCCATGGTAACATGGTGGATTAGTAGCATTTTCAATTAGTGATAATTGTTTTGTTTATTTAAATTATTTTTTTGAATCTGCTTATGATGGAATTATTATCAGTTTTAGCATAAAATTTATGTGTATTTTCAAAATATACCAACTCATTGCATTATGTCTGCTTCAAGTGACCGATTCAAAGGCATATGAAGTTTCCGCTGAATATAATTTTTTACTCCAAAACCAAAAAATGAGCTCAAACTTGAGAATTTTGCGACTTTTGGCCTCTTAATATATAAAATATCGACTTGGTCAGTTCGGCACAGTTGCGGCTTGAAATATTCTCTACAACTTTGCTTCAGGTAACTTTTACCTAACACTTATGAAAAATTTCTGTCGTAAATTCCCGTCTTTACATACACATGAATTCTCTGAAAGCATTTTCCGTGCACCCAATTTGAATCTTTTGGCTCAAACTCGCTGCCTTTGCTAAGGCAATTTAAGAATGTTGAAAGAGGACTTCATGAATGAATTGGACATCCATGAATCAAAAAAATTCCAGATTTTGGTGACCCATCGGTTTTGGACTAACTGCAACCTTACAGTCTGTAAGGCCTGTAAATTGAGGGTTAAGAGAGAATTGAAGCCTTTCCCTAGAAATACTCCAGTTATAATAAAAGAAACTGATCTAATTACAACAGAACAGCTCAAGGCACGTTACAAGAAGACGTTTAAATGCTTTTCAGCTTATTATTACTTAACTCATAAAAATAAGTTACATGTTTCCCCAAAAAATTAACCAATATCATAACACTCATAAAATTTAATCGATCGATTTTAGTTCATGTTCCTTTTTAATTTACAAGTAAAATTGCATGCTTTATCATAAAATTTTTGTATATTATTTTTTGCAAGGTGTGTGATCAAGGTTATGATCTCAAAAAGATAATAAAAATTGTGTTTGATTATTGGTTGTTTTTAATGTGGTCTTAACATGAAATGAAATATCAAGTAAAATTACACCAAGAAAAAAAAAGCGCATGTTATATTTGTTTTATTTTCTTATAACGGAAAGTTCACATGTAATTTACGATCGAAAAGTGAAGAGGTAAAAAAAAATGTTTTAAAATATTCATTTTCAAACAAACAACAGGTCAATAAAATGCATGACTGTATTGATTATCAGGTGAAATTCCATACGACACATTATCAAAAGTCGTCATCATTGGTAATAAATTTTGTTATAGAAAATAAACCGTTTACATTTTTTATGTGTATAAAAAACAGTAGAAACTAACTGAAATTTTATTTTCATTTTATTTTATGAATAGTTTTTAATGATAATTTAATATTCTCTTTTGTGTCATCTTAAATGTGTTTTTAAAAACAAAACGAAAAGTATGCCCTTTAAATTTATGGTAATTTTATTCAGGTATCGAAAAAACAGGTGGATTTGAGGTAAAATTTAATACAAAAATCATCTCATATAAAATTACAGAGAAATTTATGATTTTTTTGACATGAACTGTAAATTTCCCGTCTGGATTAGACGGATTGCAATGAAATTCTCATCAGTCTTGGTTCATGGAAGCTTGACATTTCATTTTATTTCACTTTATTAAAATTAATTCAATAATGATGATATGAACGGTGATATTTTAATTTTATTGGATACAATTAATCTTCTTAGCGACATTTTCGAACATGTGTAAATAAAATATCATCATATTTATGTTGATGTTTATCTATTTCTCACAAATCATTTTTATTTTTATTAAGTTAATCATCATCGATGACCATTGTGCGTAAGTTTTATATGAAATTTCAAAAATTTTGAATATTTTTAAATGAAAAATTTTAATTATGAAAGTGATATCACAATTTAAAGGGATATGCTTAAGATTTTGATGCATTTTAACGGTATTTGATCCTGATAATCTTGATTTTGAAGGAGAAATTTCACTATCATTAAAGTGGTGAAATTTCATTGATTATATTTCATTGCAATTCATGAAATTACCTCTTAATGTTTTCCGTGAATTTCGATTTAACTGATTTCCTTCAATCATTGCGTGATGATTATCAAGACATATAAAATTCACTTTTTTGATGAAGCCCATCAGCTAGAAAGTAACTTGCAATTAATCTAGCCACCTCTCTAAATGCATTAACTAACACACAAATTCACAACTAAATCAAAAACTAAACACTCGGCCTCTCCTTTAATTTGTTTAACTTTTAATTTTATCAGTAGATCAATTTCATGTTGCTTTTACTCATATCGAGCACTCAACATTGATACATTTTAATGATAATGCATAATTTTTTGAATGCCAGAAGCGCACAAAATAAGTAATTACATGCATTTAATTTTGAGTGAAATCCTTCTTTTTTTTCATCTAAGTGTAACTGATACTTAATTATCTTTGTTGCTAAAACATTAACAAGTCGATGACTTTGCGTGAAAAAATCTTTGTCTTTCATAATGTCTCTAATAATCTTTTTCCAGATTGCATATTTAATGTGTGTGTGTGTATATTAAAGTAAATAAATGATAATTTTCTTGGAAATATATTGTAACAAAAAATATCACTTTGTATTTGTATATATTTAATAATTTTATCATTATCATCATGAGCTGATGATGTTGTTGTTAAATTATCTAAGTTACACAGAAGAAAAACAAATTTAAAAGTAAACAAGAGAGTTTTGTTTTGTATATGATACAAAAATGATAATAAAAAAAAAAGAAAATTATATTATTTTGCAAGTCATAGACATGGATATGGAATTGTAAAAGAGAGTGCGAATAATGTTTCACTAATTGGCAATAATATTCAATGTTTTTGTTATTTGTGTGTGTTAAAATCCAGTAACAAATATATAAAATTAATTTCATGTGATATCTTTTAATGACGACAAAACATGCAACAACAATAAACTGTCACTTACCATTATCTTGCATTGTTGTTGTGGCTTTTGCTGTTGCTGTTGCTGTTGTTGTAATTGCACCTCCTTCAACTGTGTGACGACAGATTGGACACGCTTCATTACGAAACATACACGAATAACACCGTTCATGTCCACATGTGTCAATTAATTTCCTTTTCTTGCCTTTATCAAAGGGCATCTGACAACTTGGACATAGTGAGCCTCCTGTTTCATTTTCTAGGATTTTTCGAATTGCAGCGAGATCTGAAATGAATTTAAAAAAAAGAGAAAAAAATTATATTAGTATGATGATGATATAATGAAATGTCACACTGAATTTCATAATGGAAAATATGTAATAGAATCATTATTGCTCTTATTATTATACTATTTATAGTACACCACAAAATTTACAACAGCCATAACGTATAAACATCACCTGCTGTTGAAAGTATTTTTCCTTGTATAAGTTTTTTTCTTCATTGCAATAAAATACCCTTTTTTGCTACACTCTTCGATATTATCGTGTTAAAAAAACTTTTCTTACAGTTTTACATTTCATAAGCTGTATAAAGTAAGTCAAGTATAAAATAACAGAGCAAAGGCAGACAACAGTGTCTGTCATGCACCTGAAAATACATTTTTATTTTTTTTTGCTTTTACTATAAGCAAGAGCACTTGTTATGAATAATTGAATTTTATGATATTTTATTGGTATGACGATAACAATATGGTATGTTTTTGTCTTGAAAACTGTCTTGTGTTTTGCATTTCTTTCCCTTAAACACTTGATTGAATTAAAATGGCAAAAAAATGATGAAATACAACACTGGCAAATTTCTTTTCCGGAGATGTCAGGTACAGAAATTTCAAGTACCGAAAAATTTTATTAAAAGTTTTTGACATCCACGAAAAATTTAAAGTCCATCATTCAAATTGTTTCTAATTTCATACCATTTATGGTAAATGTTCATTGTTAACGGGTTGAGCAAAAAACGTTATTAAAAATTTAACTTATCTGTGGTTTGGAATTGAATGACACAAAAAAAATATACAAAAATTTTTTATTAACTTTTGTGCAGAGTATTAATAGATAAAGGTGAATAACAGACAATTTCAATAATAATTGCTCATGTATGTTGTTTTTTTTTTTATTTTAATAAATTACGAGAATAAAATGCGATATTGAGACGATTTTTTGTCTGTCTACCAATAAATTATTTGCCAATCAGTGTTTTAGACCAATAAAATTTCAATTTAATCATAAAATATGAAATTATGCCCGTGATCTCATCATTACTCTCCTATGAGTCAACAGGATTGACGTGCTTAAAATCTCAAGAATGTTTTTGTGTCACTAAATGCACTTAAAGTCACACTTCATTGACTGGGCACCCATTTTTTTACCATGTTTATTAATTTAACGGTTGCAATTGTAGTTTTTTTTTATATAAATAGCGGTAATTGAGTTAAAAGAGGTGGTTTTGTTGTGACTCTGTGGTTAATTCAATAAATTAATAGAAGTGTGTCCAATGTAAGAAAAAAAAATTAACATATTGACATTTTTTTTTAATTGAAATTTATATTTTTTATGGTGTGTTATTGAAATTGAAATTGAAAGTTCATCATAAGAACCAGTACATTAAGTAAAATAATTGTAAGTGGTTTGACATAAAAAACAATTGCGGCACCATCGATAATCCACTCAGAAAATTCATAAATGTCAACAAAAACCGATGGAACGCCAGCCATAATACATTTATCGTGAAATCCGAATGAAACGACTGCTGATAAGTTTCCATTACAAACAAGACCTGACCCTGAATCACCCTTGCATACAGATCCTCGGTCTTCAGAGCCCGCACAAATCATGTGATCTTTTTTCGGCATCCATTTATGGGTCAGTACATGAGTGCAATATTTATCATTATCTATTGTGAGTTGTGTATACATAAGAATTGGACTTGTTTTTTTCTGTTCATCTGTGACACCAAAGCCAGCTACTATGCATTTATCACCATCCTTTACATTTTGCGTTGCCAAATTCACTGGTTGAACAAATTCATTGAAAACAAACAATTTTCTCACAATAATTATTGCTAAATCAAATGGACGTCTATTTTTCTTATATTTTGGATGAATTGCATATCGTTTTGCCGTCGTATATGGTTCTGAAGCGAATCTGATGGATCCCACTACAATTTTAACGGTACTTGGTTGGACCTTAATCGTACTTCGATCAGAGTAATAAAAACAGTGTGCTGCCGACACAACTTTATCATTACTTATAATTGTACCACCACACGAAGCAAGGTGTGTTTTAATGAGAGCCACATATGGAAATTGACCAAGTCTAGCTGGTAATCCATTTCCTATCAGGAATGTAACATCATCGTCATTTTTTTCTTGAGCTTTTATTATTTTAACTAAAATTGTGCAAATTAAAATGCATTTTAGAATCAAATTCATTTTGATAAATGTAAATTGACGAATTTGACATCGCTTACTTGATTCTGAATTTTATTAAATCTTCAATTTATTTTAATAAAGGTTACATTTTAACCGAATCCGATCAAATATCCTCAGGATAGTATTTGTTTTGTTTCAATTTAATACCGAAAATCCACAAACTATGAATATTTAAAATGAAATAAAATATTTTCACTAACGTTAATCCACCACTTGTGACCACAATTATTTTGTATATAAAAATTTTACGAACATACACACCCAAATTTGTGTATTCAGTTTAATCGTTTTTTAATAATCATCATAATAATAATTGAGTTCATTTTGAAGCCATATACGGAACATAAAAAAATTGAAATAAAAAGAGATAAAAAAAATAGCAGTGATTGTAGAATTTGTATACAAAAAATAGTATTGGAACATAATGAAAACAGTTGTACTTTAGAGATTTACACGATTTACATTTGTAGTGTACAAGAAATCTAGTATTTAAAAATTTCCAAGTCAATGTATTGTTAATTAATGAAATCCAGTAGTTACTCATGTGGATAACTGATTATTAATTACAAGTAACACATATCAAAATACGTATAATTTGGTGGTCGTTATTTTAATGAAAACAGACTTAGTGCTGGTTTATGGATTAGATGTTGAATGTAAGATATGATCTTTTTTTACTTGTATCTGACTTTTAACAGCACATGAAAGTGAGTTTTGTTTTTAAATTAAAAAAATATTTTTAAAGTGTTATTAAAGTGCTGCATGAATGATCAAAAGATAATTTATGTGCAAAAATGTTTTTTTTTCTTCTTGTAGATGAATGAATGTAATTCTGTGTGAATATGGGGAAATAGGTCAAGAGATGGTGTGTAACAAGGCTTGTTTAAATGTCAGATGTGCTTTATTTAGATATTGTAAACGATGTAAATGGATTCATTTTTTTAAAGAAATTTCGTGCGAAATGCATCACTTAGATCTGATATGTGCCTTTTTCCATTAGAATTTCATAGCTCATTTTATGAAACTGACACCATAACCGATTGATTCGATAAGGGGAATTTTTCACATTTTCTCAAACTTGGTTCAAATTCGAAAATGTTTCGTTTTTAAAACCGTGTTGAAATTTCCTACAAATTAAAAAATGTTCCTACGGGTTTTAAAGCGACGCGTTAAATAAATGTCCCGTATCTAGTCCTGTATCTAGACCCTACAATACATGGACAATACTCTCTGAATGGAAGATATGAAGAAAGAAAATTTTCTATTAATTTTCAGTCTTGAGCTAGTAAGGTTTTCGTTTCCTTGATTGATGCGTCTAAAAATCGTTATATCGATAAAAATCGAAAAAGCTCTCGAGATATTTCAATTTTCTAGAGATTGCAAAGAGTTCTACGAAAAAATAAAGAAAAACCAAGGACAAGATACAACAAAACGAAATTTTAATAAGGCGAGGCCTTAAAAATCAAAGTACCTTTTTTTTCAAAGGAAATTACAACACGGTTTTTTATATGAATTGATGCCAACATGAAAGTTTTGAAATGATATCAGTTATAAAAGGTTTAAATATTCATCACAAATTCTCCCTAACTGAGATGTGAGATTTTCCAACCTTAGGGTGATTTCGAAAAAAAATTCATCAAAGTTAGGAACAATTAAACATAAATTTGAAGAGAAAATTCTTACAATGCTGACCTCAAAAAATTTCATTTACTGGTCAAAAAACTTGGAAAAAACACATGGTTTGAATATTTAAAGAAAAAAACAATATCTCATTACAACAATTATCATTAAAAAAAAAATGATAATTACCCTCATAATCGTCTCTTAATTGAATTAAATAAAATAAAAAATTCACACCTTCAACATCATCTCATGAATAAACATTAAATTGCATTTTTATGTTCATACTCTTGACTAAAACTAAAATTTTAAATTAAAATAACTAGCAAAATACAATGAAAAATTAAACATAAAAGAAAAAGACATTTAAAAGTCAAGGTTAATAACTAACTAACACGAAAAAAAAAAGTTAATTCTGCATTATTTTATTATTATTATTTTTATTTGTGGTTTAAGTTCTTCATGTAATTTAATTCGTGAAGTTCCTGTTAATTTTTTTTCTTCTTCTTCATTTTTTTTGTCATTTTTTTGTCATCTTTGTAAAGTGAAACTGAAATTGAGTAAGTCAAAAGGTTGATGACATTCCTTACTTGATGATGTTCGTAAAATGAACTTTGAACTCAATATAATTTGATTTTTTTTTAATTTTAATTTGATTTTAAACTTAATTATTATTAATCCTGATGATTTTACATAAAAAAAAAGCTTTGTTATAACAATAACAATTATAATAAAAAAAAAACGAATAGAATCTTAGTGCCATGATTTGAATGTTAGAAGCTCTTTAACACACAATACTAGTAAAAATAACAATAAGATTTAATGGACATGATGATGATGATTATTGAGAAAATAATTGCATAATCTTTTTGCTCCCTTGATATTTACTTCTTTAAGTTTTAGATTTAAAACCGTCATCATGTCACAGATCAAATATAAGAAAAAAAAAGTTAAATTGTTTTAATACAAAAAAGAAGGAAAAAAAAGTTACAAGCAAAATTTATGACTTTTTAGCACAAAAAAAAGTGAGTAGTAAACTTGTTATTTTATTTCTGCAGTGCCTTTTTTTTATTTTTTATTCATTCTGCCACAAATATAACTTTATTACCATAAATTCTCATTTTGCGTCCGGATTGAAAGAGTGAGCGAATAAAATGTGTTTCTAAAATATATTCTTCAAATGTTTTTATTTGCATTTTTACTTTTTTTCATATTTTATTACAAGTTGCAATTCATACCTCATCTTTTTTTTTATCATCATCATCGTCAAATACAAAACACACAAAAAACGGTGTTTAAATTAAGGTTTAAAGAAGCAAGAAATAAAAAAAAAACTTTTAAGAACAAGTAAGCCCACAGTGAAATGATTTATTTCTGGATAATAAAAAACACGGTTTTGTTTCTGTGTGTGTTGGAGTACTTTATGCCTCTTTTTTCGTAATGTTTTTTAAAAGGGCATGTTTTTTTGTTTTGTCATGTGGTAACATGATAAAATTAGTAGGAATTTCAGGAAGCCTTGTAATAATAAAGGAAAGAAATGTAATTTTTTTTTATTAAAATAAGTATAAAAGCAAAATTTAGGTATCTAAGTTCTTGTCGTTATTATTGATCGAACTTAAATAAAATCTGCAAATTTAAATGATGCACTTTCTTGAAAATTTACCGAAATTTCATTCAAATAAATTTTCATTCTGAAGCTGTCAAAAGGGTACAGCCTCATGAGTTCATCTCAGACTCTTGTTTTACAATTCAATATTGCGACAAAGGATCTTTACACAAAAGCACGGGAAACTTTACTTTTATAGACTTGTTAGGCCTGTCAAGCGACATTGGCAATTGAGCAGATTGAATCGATCTCTCGATTTTAATCGAGGTGACCACAATAGGACTCTTTGAGACCGCGGTGGTGCCATTGTAAAACCTAAACCTAGATTGAATCGTTTTCAGATTCAGCAAATACTCGGCCATCGAACACTTGATAAGGGCATAAATCACTTAAGAGATTCTGTGTGCAAAATATCCGTCGAGCAAGGCAAAACAGCTGCAGATCTTCTTTGTGAGCATCTTAAGCCGGCCAGATCTCATGGATCCGTCAATTAAGTTCTTCTTTTGAGCGTTATCTGCTCAAATCAGATTCCTGAGAAGATTTGGACACTTTCCTCAGTTGAGCCACCCTGATCAATCTAAAATATTCATTGCTCTTCACGAGAATCTGAAACCGGCCTCATATCAAGTGATTTTTCGTTAAATTATCAGTGAAATTCGTCATTTACCACAGACAATGAATTTGTTCCGTATTTGTATTCGATTAACGTTCCACATAATTATTACGAAGGAATTTCAGGAATGAATGAATTTGTGTTCGATCGTTACATTAATTATACCATATCTTTTTATATATCACACACACATGCATACACACCAAGTTAATAATAAAAGAACAATATTTTGGTCAGGTAGGATCTGTTGCATGTTTCATGGTGCGTGTTGATATTTATATTTTTTTAAGGTGTTTCTTTTATTGTATTCCATTTTATTTATTATTATTTTTTTGAATGAATGAACATAAAACAAAAAAAAAGGTTCCTTTATTGTTTATCAGTGTGAGAATATCTTAAAATATCTCACACAAAATCATCCCTCTCACATTATTTTTGAATATCTTATTATTATTATTGTTTTATCAAAAATTACATAATAAATTAGTGATGTTCCTTTCTTTTATTTTCTTTCATAAGCGTTTTATTATTAAATTAAAAGACTTAACACTGTTTTAATGAAATGAAATATACAAAATGAATGAAAATTTATCGTTACTACTCAAAAAATTATTATTATAAAATATATTTTTAAAAGAAAGGGCAATAAATTTTACCTAATCTACTGCTAAAGTCGTGTCATACCACCTTTTTTTGAATATTACAAAAATAAAATTTACTTGTTTACGTGATATGATGCTTAAAAATAATGAAAATAATGATAATAATAATAACAAAATACTTAAAATACTGAACATTAAAAATATCACAACTTTTTCACAGTAAATTATTGGTTCTGTCTAAAATTTTGTATTATAGTGTCAAAATATTAGCTATTTTAAACTGTTTTATGTATTATACAATATTTTTGTAACTTTTTTGAAATATATAAACATTTTGCTATTAGTTACATATGTTACTTTTAATAAAATGCACATATAAAAGTAGCTGAAACAGCAATAAAACATTTTTTTTTACCCTGAATCGACTCAATTTTTTTTTATTTGCTATATGAATTTTTATTATTTTTTATTTTTTACTGTAACAACAAATAAAAATAAGTGCATTGTTGATGTAATTTTATTTGTATTTTTATTATTTTTAGAGGAAATGTTTGAGTCACGAGTTTATCTATCTCAGTCACTATATATTTTTCTTGTGCAATTTTTTTGAATATGTAACGTAGACGTGAAAGAAAATTTGTTATTTTTCTTGTTAAATTGCATCAAAATATGTTGAATTTTTTTCTTCTTTTATCTTGTTTTGTCATATGTATGACAAATATATTAATAAAATTTTTTGACATGTTTTCCTTTTTTAACTGCATTTTTTCGTTTTTTTATTATTATTATTATTATTATTACTTGGGTTGAGTAATGCTTTGTCATATTATGCATCAGACGTTTATTTGTGAGGTAATCCAAGTTTATGTGACAGGTATGGTTTTTTTTATCATTATTTTTTCACAATGCAATGGAAATTTTGAAACTTTTGAGAAAATGTGGCTCGTGTTGGCACTTACAGAGAATTTTTCAATTTTATGAGAGCTAAAAGGGTTTAACCTTCATCCTGCCTAGGGACTTTTAAGTCCCTGTTTTTAACTAAATTTAGATAATAATTCTTTAACCGTTTATCGTACACAAGTAATTCTTAATATATAGTTTCAAAATGTTAAATTGAGAACATTTGAACAAAAAAAATTTATGCCTGGTTAGTTTTTTATTGAAAAAAAATACCACAACTTACAGGTCTACAGGGACTTTTAAGTCCCTGTGAGTGTTTTTTGTAAAAAAACTGTATTTTTGAGTTTTTTTGGACACATTTTTGGTTTTTATGTTGATGTTCTAAAAAGTTAAAACAAAATTATTACGATTCTTTTGAGAAAATTTAAGAATAAATATGTCAAAACGCAAGCATCTAAATTTTATTGACGAGTCCATATTCGAGAAGGGTAATGATTTGAATTGAGAATTGATTCAGACTATGAACAAGAAACCGAGGTAGATGATAGTGTTTGATGCCAGTATTGATGATTTTGATTGACATAAATCGATGAATTTAGCTTAAAATCTAAGTTCATGTTATTCATGGAGCCACGGTCTGAAATAGCAGTAGATTGCTTGGACCTTCCCATGCCAGTGCATCACCGTCTCCACATCAGCAAGTCCGGCCACGCTTCCAATGCTTTCAAGTGAACCTCTTTCAAAGAATGCACGTCGTGGATACTGTCAATACGATGAAAAAGCTGCGAAAAATTAAGTGATATGTTTAGGCTGTAAAAAGAATGTATGTCCAACAGACAGACCCGGTATCATAAGCAAGTCATGTCAGATTATTAATTTCTGTTTTTTTTCATGTGATTATTATATAATATTTAATATGAAGTATAATAATTCTGAAAAACAATGTAATTCTGATACATTATTTTGAACATTTAAACGTTTAAATGTTTACAGGGACTTTTAAGTCCCTGAAGACCGGATTAAGTTGTCGACTTAAAGGCAGGATGAAGGTTAATTTGCATTGATCGAGAGCATTAAGGTGGGTCTTAAAAAATTTGGCTTGTAATGCGTGTGACTGAATTTTCATTGGGATTTTCATTGAAAAAAAAACGTAAGATTGTTTAAATGCAAATTGAAACTCAACAAAATGCCTGTGACTTATGACATTTGAAAGGAATTTAGAAAGGCTCAAATTCTATTTGTCTTAAAATTATGCAACAAGACACAAATTAATTTTCTAATCTCATTTTAACACACACACTCTCTCATTTTCTTCTATTTCATAACCAAAGTACATGAAAATCGCATGGACAATTATAATATTTCACAGAAATAGCTAATCAAATCAACAGTAATCGTGCCTTACACAACTTATTTTTATTACTTTTTATTATCATTTTCACGAATATTTTGTCTATGATGTTGTGTTAATTTTAAAACAATTTCAACTTTTGTCTTATTATTACTCTCTCACACCTTTATGTGTCTGTTAAAAGAACAAATTTATGAAAATTATTTTATAACAAGCATGAAATTAGAAAACATGCACCTTACTCACTTATGTTTTAAATGCAATGCAATAACATAACATTTGAATAGATTTTACATTATTATTGGAATTATTATTATTATTTTTCAATCTATTTTTTATTTTATTGTATTTTATTATTTTTCTCAGTTGAAATTAACCAGAAAAAAAACTATCCATAAATCTTTAAATGCTAAATGGTGTCTGACTCTGCACTGTTTAATAATAATCATAAATAAGTAATTTTGATGTGAAAAAATAATAATAATTGAACAAGTTGTTTAGATTTTTTATGCACATTTAGCATTTTAAAATAAGCAAATAATGTTTAGTTTCATTTCGATACAAGGAATAAATTAAAGTGATTTTTTTTTGTAACTAACTTAAATTTGCATTAAAATTCAAATTCTAGTTAAAAATCGTAGTTAATGATATATTATTAGTGATCTATTTGATTATTATTTTTTATGCGTGTTTAATCTGTGCAAAATCTGTGTGACTTTAAATAACTTTGCAATAACTTAATTTAATCGTCACGATATTTTTTTATAGATTGTTTAAATTCACAGTGCAACAAAAAAAATTTGATTATGCTAAAAATTTACGCAAATTAAGTTGATTGGCTCAGAAAACGAAATTTTTTACATAGTCCCCTTGCAAAATAGAAATCGGTGCGTAACTGTGGTGACTGTGAAGCGTAGGCAGAGGATGGAGGTGTACGGAGCGTTTTCAGATTCACACGCATTTTGAGTTTTTCTTTAATGATTTTGTTATGATTTCAAATACCACGAGATAAGAACACGATTCCTAGGCAATCAGAGGAACAAATTAGTAGGCCTTCATATTCCATGACCCAGCAACCGCTTCTAGGGGCCTTTACCCGAAATAAGATCCAATGAAGCTCGAAAGCTGCGGAAAGAACTTTAAAATTTAACCACCGTTTATTAAAAACAAACAAAAATTGTGTTTCAGTGTCCTGTCCATTCTAATTATATTCATAAAACATCACAATCGCAACAAAAAATCGTGTTATTCAAACTACGATATAAGCATCAGATTAACACAGACAATGTTATTCTTAGTAAACATCACGCGTAATGATGGTTATTTTAATTCATTCATAATTTGGCCCAATTATAACCATAAAACTGTATCAAATGTATCGCAACATAAGAGAACGTCATGAAAATTTATGTTTCAAAATCATATTAAAAGTGATTGACTCAATTTATTTGAAAATCATAGACTCATAGGCATCGTTTATCATTAAAAGCTTTTATGTTTAACATACACACACAATTTAAATTTATTTAAAATTTACTCACTCACTGATTGTGTTTGCTTATGCTTAAGTATTTATGAACATCAACGATTAGAGAGCAAATGTTGTTGTTAGATAAGACCTTGTTCCCAAAAAAAAATTAAAATGAACATTTAATAATAATAATAATAAATTTTATTTATATAATAAATAAATAAATACTTAAAAAAATAAAAAGCATCATGAATAGATGAATTGCCTTTGATATGATACAATAATTGAATTTTTTTTCAAGTTCCATGATAGAAAGTGAAACAAAAAGGTTTTAAATATGGTAATGGAATGAAATTAAATTTAATAGAAATTTCTGTTTGAACAGAATTGACCGAACCCTGATTATTATTCAATCAATTTGAGAGTGTGTATTCATAACTAAAGTGCATATCAAAAATCAATGAATGTTCATGTTCATGTGAATGCATCATCAAAACTTTCCTATTGAATATTCATGTAAACATTTTACTTTTCGACGCAAAATATCATCAATGTAATAAATATTTTGTAAGAAGATTAGCACTAATCTTGTTTCGATTCAACATTCATTTTGTGTTTTTTTTTTATTTTCATTGATTATTATTATTATAATAATAATTATTTTTTTTTCATAATAACCTTCATAATAGAGATTAATTTCAATTTTGTCACTTTTTTAATCATAATCACTCACCAAAGTCCCTTTTGATGTACAAAATGATAATGAATTGCCAAAAATTAAATTAAATATCATATTTCATCGAAAAAAAATTTTTTTTTTTGCTGTAATGCTTTCATAGAAATGCAAAAATCCATCATTAATGTGAATAAACACGTTTCAGCCAACAGTTAATAATAATACGAATAATAATAATGTCTTTATAAGTCGCTGATAATGGAAAAAAAGTATATAAATATTATATAAAATAATCCTCATGAATAAATTTATTCTGAACAAAAAATATTAATAATAAATTCTATATAATGCCAAATCGATCTATTATACTGATAAGCGATCATTTCGTCTTTAATTTATGTGTGTGCTTTGTAATATGTTAATTAATCTCTGTGTTATTTTCAATGTTATAATAGACTGGAATAAGCTGTTCTCGTGAATTGGGAATTTACCGAAAAATTAAATTAAATTATTAAGGGAAAAGAGAATTTTTGATATCAGAATTTAAATTTAATAATAAGAATAGGAAGAAGTTTGAACCTCAACGCTTTTGGTGTGGCGTTTTATTTACAGGGGAGTGCATATTTTCATATGTCACATCGATGAAGGAGCCAAAGAATTGGTCTTAGTCAATTAAAATAAAATATCTCAAATTATGAAAGAATATGACCGCCTTATTGAGAAAAAAGCGAGAAACTGACATGGTACAACTCTACAAACGTACAAATCAGTACCGAACTTTGGAAGGCAAATATTTAGAAAAATAATTAATTTTTGACTCATTAGCGAATAAACAATCGATTATCAGAGTTTTTCCTACTATGAGCTTTGACTGGCCCAAATTAAGCTAAAAATTTACTTTCAATTTCATAAAAAATATTTTTGGGTGTTCATTTTTATGGCTTACATACCAAATTTTTTATGTCTATATGCTGAATATTCAAAGCTAATTTAATGTTCACAGAATTTTTTATTGGCCTTTATAAGCTCTAAAATAATAGTAAGCAGTTAAGGCTGTTTCAATTTTTTTCCTTGAAATGTTTCGCTTTTTTCGAGAGGGCTCCCCCTCTAAGAAGTTTGAGCACCTTAAGATTTTACAACCAGAAACAAAAATTTAAAACTTGATCGTGTACGATATACACAAGCGCATTTCTATGTATAGAATTCGCCAATTTTATCAAAATTTTACACCAGCCGAAAAGAAATCTTAAAATTCGAGTTTCATCTTTATTTAGGTTAAAATATGGTTTATATCGTTTTTCGAGGTCATTTTGGGTCATTCGGCCATTTTGACATTGACACCACCTCAATACCGGCATTTTTTTAGAAATGCGCTAAAAAAAAAAATTGAACTACTTAACTTTAAATTCTAAAGTTAACTCCATATAAATCAAAGTAATTCGATTTCTAATCAATGTTACAAAATTTGCAATTCTTGCATCACAGCAAGACTCCTTTGATATTGATTGACCTACTTTAACTCAAACTTTCAATACAATAAATTTCTCATTAAAAATCCTTTTGTTTAACTTGAAAGAAAAAATTATGCAATAAAATATTTCTTTAATGACATTCTATTGAAACACACTTGCCAATATATCATTAGACATACTTTACCACCTATAGCTCCCTTTTAATACTTAACTATATAAATTTTGCACTACTTATTATAATAACAATAAAAAAAAATTAAAGTGAATTCAATTGTGTTATTATTATGATTTTTAACCACATTGCAACTTTATTTGAGATCTACTCTGATCAAAGATCATTATTATTATACACATTTCATTTACTTTTTAATATTATTGTCGTTTTATGTTCCTTTTATATCTACTTAAATGGGTTATCTTGTCATTTAATCCATTATTATGTTATTGTTTCTCTTTTTTTATTTCTTTTTAAATCAGTGAGTTAAAGCAAAATAAAATTTAATAATAATTTATTGGATTTATTCATTTTTTTTTTAATAATAAAAGTGCAGTAGCACGGGAAAAATAAAAAAAAAGAGAGAGATGAAGTGAAGAAAAAACAAAACAGACATCAAATCAACATTAATTCAAATAATGTCTCTAACAGACTGAATTTAAATTTGATACATGTTTTATTTTTGTATACCGTTACATGGAAAATATAGTGAAATAAAAACTACAGTGTAAAATGTAAATCAAATTGTCGTTGATGACTTTTAAAGAATTGTCTGGCACATAAATTGGTGTTACTTTTGTTTTCATTATAAATGAAATTATTCATGCATTTAAATTCATTTAATACAAAAAAAATACAAAACAATAAATTGAAAACAAGATCCAGTGATTATTTTTCACATTGTTTTGTTTTACATGTTTCAATATTTTTCACACGAAAACAATCTCATCAGATTAAAAATTAATTAAATTAAAAAAAATTCAATCAATTTTCTATCACGACACAAGAAGAAAAATTGAAAGTACCTGTATTCCATTGACAGTTCTCCTCAAATTCATTTGTTTTTTCTTGATTTATTGTGAAATTTATGCAGGTGTCCACGCATATTTTTTTTCATTTTCATTCACACTAATCCGCCTTCATATAACAAACACCCAGTTTTTGTGGAGAAAAAAAAATTAAATGAAAAAAAAATTGTTAACAGAAGTTGTTATGCTGGTCACTGGAAAACAAGATGCGTGCATTCACTTTTCTTCATATAAAAATATCAATAATAATGTTAATTTGCTGCTTAAATGCATGATATGAGCAAAAAACATATGAAATGTAACTGCTCGTTAAAGATTTTTTTTATAATTTCATTGAAAATGGTGTTAGTTTTATTTTATTTTACAAATTTAAAGAGAAAACCGCGTAAATTTCTTATGAATGAATTTTACAGATCTAGATCAGTATTTGTAAAGTAGTGAGTTGAAATTAGTTGGATATTTTTTCATGTAGGTGTATTTTTATGTTTTACTACGAGTTATTGATGAAATTTACAGATTGAAAATACAATTTCATAGAAATCAATGAAAATGAATGGAAATTTAAAGAAAAAATGAAAAATGTGATCGTGAACGATTTACACAAGCGCATTTTTATTGAAAGAATTTGGCCATTATGTAAAAGTGCGTCATTTTTGAAAATTGCGTCATTTTGAAAAATTAGATCATTTCGAGAATTCTGCAGTTTTATTGCAATTTCGGAAGAGTCGGCCATTTCGTTGACAAAGATGGACAGGAATAACCCCAAGTCCCCAAGAAATGCCCTTTAAACTTGATTTTCTAATTTGATGTATCCCTTGAGTTCTTAGACCTAAGTTTTCTATATCAAGGCTTTCAGGTCTAAGTGAATGCATTTGAAAAAATTAAATCATTGTGATAGCCTTAGATTTTAAGGAGCCTAAGCCCCCTTTGACACCCTTCATCGGATCGTAATTGCGTGTCCTAAAAAATTCGACAATAGATGCCTTTTCAATGAAAATTAAATCACTCCAATGTACAAAGCTATCAATGTCCATTTAAATTAGAACAAAAACAATAAAAAAAAATTAAATATTAATAATAATAGCAGGATATTAAAACTTTATAAAACATTGATTTTTTGCATATAAATTACCTTTAATAAGGATTTAAATTGCTATTAAAACTCCAATAACGAAGCTGATTATATTTTACATTAATAAAAAATCATCATAAAATCGATTGACTGACGTGATAAAATACAATTTGAGCAAATTGTGATAGTTAACATGAAGGCGGCACAATATCTATAGACAAAAAATTAAATTATTACATTTAAAGATATTAAATATTTAACAATGTATATAATTTTTATTTTAAATTTCATTTGTATTACTCAAATCAGACACATGATTCGTTATGGTCATATTAAATTCAATAAATGTTATGAGTCTCATTCTTAAATGCCTTAAGGGCTCTTTTTTATTAAAATCGATTATTAACTACACTTTCACTTTTGTTATCCTTCTTTTTTATCATCATATGTCTCGGTACAGAAAAAAAATTATTAAACATTATTAAACAATGATTGACATGGTTCATGAGTCAACACAAACGTCTGGATTGCAGTCCCATGGAGAATATTCTTTTTATAATTCTTTATTACGGCATTTATTGCAATTTGAATTTGTAACGGTGGTGACATAATCTCATTCATAACTGCAGGCACACTCTACAAAACTCCA
The DNA here is from genome assembly GCA_900002565.1 of Culicoides sonorensis. Taxonomy (NCBI): domain Eukaryota; kingdom Metazoa; phylum Arthropoda; class Insecta; order Diptera; family Ceratopogonidae; genus Culicoides; species Culicoides sonorensis. Next base: position 12,564 of record LN483356.1, on the reverse strand, counting down.
GTTAATCCACCTATTCAATAAGTGTCTTTGAATGAATTATACTTTTTTTTTGCTTTACACTTCCACCAAATGATGAATGAAATTTTACGCTCATGATTTTTATTATTATTATTATTATTAATTTTCTGCATGTTACAGGCATGCAAAAGAAAAAACTGGATCACTATCAATAAAGTATGTGGGTGAGTTGATTTTGTCGTTAAAAATTTTACAATGTCTTATTCTTTTTTTTTTTGCATGTGCACTACTTTTACTCAAAAAAAAAATAAATAAAACACTAAATAAGTGTTATTTGTATAATGTAGGTGAAGATAGTGTGAGAGAACCATTGAATTGGTGCTTGAAACAAGACAAATTCAACCCACTTCATATGGAAACAGTACACCGGAAAGCAAACATTTGTCTCAGATCACACATAAAACAAAAATAAACATAACACACAAATGATATTTGAGACAAAAATGTGGGCAAAATGTTATTCTGGTTTCGTGTCGCGTGGTCTCTTCTACAAATATATAATCAAAAACGGAAATAAATGTCTATAATTTTGTCTCATACTCATTTTTAAAATGTGAATAATGACTTAAAGCAATCATTAAATCGATATCCATGTCTTAATTAGTGAGAGTGTTTAATTAAATTTAGTCGAAGATCAATCAAAGGTCGTTAAAAATAAAAAATTATTGTTACACAATTTTCAATGTAAAAGTAATAATTAATGCCTTCAGTCCTTTTAATTATGATCATTTAATCTCTGGTAAAATTAATTCATAATTTCTTTACAATGTGTTATGTTTGAACGCATTTTCTGTTGATTTGGAAAAAAATACGTCAGTCCGTCTGTGACATTTTTGTTTCATGAAAAATTCAATTAAAACTGTTATACGAAACTTTTTTTGAACAAAAGTTGTTATACAAAAAAATAAGAATTTTATCGTCAACGATATACACAAGCTGATTAGTATGCATAGACTTTGGGCATTTTGTAAAACTGAGTCAAATTGAAATTCCGCAGTTTTCGACGACTTTGAAAAGTTTCGCGATTTTCCAATATTTTTTTGAAAATTACACGGATTTCGAAAAAGGATGCTATTTGTCTGTAATTTTGTTGAAACAGGCGGATAGATGGCATGAGCGCATATAAAATTTGATTTTTTTTTCAAATTTACTAGAAATGCGCTAAAAACTATTTTTTAAAAATTGAAAAACTGTTATACTAAAAAGTTTGAAAAATCTGTTATACATATTTTTAAGAAAACTGTCAAATAAAAAAAAAATCAAAATCAGATTCTTTAAATGCACTTGTTCAGCTAATTCACGATCAAATTACACACAATTTTTTAATGTAATCAATTTAAATAAAGCTTGATCATAATAATAATGATCACTTTTGTTTTTTATTGATCCGATACCGAGTTAAAAGCATTCGTTAATTAAGATAAGCGAAAATCCATTATAAGGGAATGGTAATAAAAGTTATTAATGAATTTTAATAATGTGAGAAAGTGTATTACGAAAAAAAAAAATATTTAGGCCAAGTCATAAATCGATCAAAATATTTTGTTTACTATTAGTAAGTGTTGATGCTTCAAAGTTATCAAATTTTAAGATAAAAATTAGAGATATTTCTACAATAGGATCCGCAGGGACCACGGTGGAGGCTTTTTTCATATATATCTAGAGATATTTCTTTTGCGACATGGTGCTTTTGAGCCCTGTTGAGCAAGGATACAGAGAAATAATGCATTCAATGACTAAAAAAAGGCATTCAATACAAAAATCAATCAATGTTTAATGTTGATTTAGTGTTTAGTTGAGCTCTTTTAAGATATCAGACACTTGATTTCACGAATTGCTGCGACACAAGGCATAGGATTAGCATTTAATTGATATGAGTTAGATTACACGTGCAAAATCTCATAATTAAATTGAAATACTCGACTCTTTATTTAATTTTAATAATCATCATTTTCAATTAAGATCACAGTTGATTTCAACTTGAATTTAATAACCTTTTTGAAAATAGAGTAAAACCATAGTTGATAATCAATCAATTGCATCATAAATATAAATTCTAATCGTATTTACTTGACTATTATTATAATTCAACTTTGATTGCTTCTATCAAACATAATCAATCCATAATAATAATTTCAATTAATCACCAATCAAATAATATCACACACACACACACACACACAGACATAGATACAGAAAATATAACATTCATTTAATATCATTTCATATAATTCTAAAAGTCATTGCTTATAATTGATTTCTATCCTTATTCAATCGAAACGCATAATAATAACATTTAATCAGCGATCGAACTCGATTTTGTGATTTATTTAGAAACGGTTTACTATTAAAATAATGTAATAATCAGAAAATATCCTAAAATACATGTTTATTAAAATTAAATTTTGAATTACTTTACCATGCATTGTGTTACAAGCACAGGATAAATTTATTTATTGTAATATTTCATAATATTAATTTTTTTTCCATACAAAATGTTTATCTCATAAAAATTTTTACATAATATAGCATTTTATTATATTCCAAATAACAATCTGACAAGTTGTATCATATTGCAAAGTTTAAAATAAAATGTCAGATACAAAAGAATGGATAAATTTGATTAGTTTTTTATTTTTGTGTTATATGTTAGATAAAAATTTGTTTCATTCTATTAGTTGTAGTTTACCTGACCTGTATCCACACACACATTGAATATTAACATAAAAGTATGGCAAAACAATGTTGCAATTTTTTGATTAATTTTATGCGAATTTTTTTGTATGTTAAACTAGGCAACATAAATGGAATAAACATGATTTAATCATCACAAGTGTTATTAAATTGTTTTTATTATAAAGTCATGAATAGTATAAAATTACGAAATATGATGATTTATTATATTATTTTTATAAATAAATATTTTTTTAATATTCAATATTTTTGTATGGAAAAAAAGTTTTACATTTTCCATTTCAATGAAAATTATTATTAAATTAAAAAAAATTTAAGTTTTTTTCCAAAAATAGTTTTTCCTTGTAAAAAATTTTATATTATATTATTAGTATGTAACTTGAATACCTTATTTAATACAAATAAAGTTGTAAGAGAGTTGTAAATTCCAAATAATATTAAATTATTAATATTTTTATTATTATTATTATTATTATTAAAATCTACAATAAAAATAGTTACAAGTCAGCAAAAGTGAAAACGATCGTTGAAATGCTAAGATTATGACCTCTTGTGTGTTTACAAGATATTTATGTTTTTTTTTATTATTAATATTATTTATTTGCTTATCTCATTTTATCATTTAAATATGTGTTGTTTTATTGAATCAAAGTCTAGCTGGAAGAGAGTTGCTCGTATGAAAATAAGATGTTGTTTTTTTTCATCTTTGATTCATCATTTCTAGGAAGGTCGTTGAGGTTAATAATGCATGTATTTTTTGATTAAATACCATGTAATTGTGAATTTTTGTTCATTTGAAAGTAATGAAAAATATGCATAAAATGTTGCTCCCACGTACTTTTATATTATTTTTCTTAAATATGTGGCTAATAGCAATGATTGATGTTTCGAAAGCAAATTTGAGGTTTTTAGTGAATTTTTTGACGATTTAAAAAATAAATCAATATCGTTGTGAGCCCTCATGCCGTTCATTCGTCAGAGTTGACAGAATGGCCGAGTTTCCCTACATGGTGAAATTTTTCAAAATCGCGAGAACTTTAAAATGTTTAAAAATCGTGCAAACCTACAGAATTTTCTCAATTCATGGAAAATCGCTGAATTTTTAAAACAGCGGGAATTGTTTAAATGGCCGAAGCTTTCCAAATGGGTGGATTTTTCAAAATGCTCAATTTTCAAAAACGTACGAAATTTATCTTAATTCTCGAAATCCAGTAAAAATGAATTCTTTTCTGACATTCAGTCTGAAATTCAGTTTGAAATTGAATTTCAAAAAATCGATCAGAAGCATTTATTGCAATATTTCAATATTTTAAATATTCTCACTAAACTTCTTAATACTTTTAGATTCAGAATTCCATACAAAAAAGTTACATATTCAAATCCAACCTTTTTATACAATAAATTTGTTTTCCTCTTCTTCATCTTACAATTTTTTGTACTATTCTAACTGTCATAGATAAAAATCAGCAGCATCAAAGGTTTAAATATATTGCATAACTTCTATTTTATTACTATTGTATGTCAATTTATTATTATTATTTATTATTATACACAAGTACTCACTGCGAGTATACACTTAAAATTTTATTTTTTGAATATGTATAGAAAAGTGTAGCACAAAAAAGCACATAAATATACTTTTAAATTGATCTATCTTTATCGCATCATCTTACCTCTTTAATATATGATACATATAAGTGAATAAATAAATGAATGAATGAGTACTTTTTGAATAGGATTCATATTATTATTATTATTATTATTACAGATAGAATTTTACAATTGCCTGTCTTTTGTTTGCATAACACTTTGAACTTTAAAGTCAATTGATTATGTACTTGATACGATTTATGAATTGAATGCTATCTTTTATTTGAATCTCTTTGGTGGCTTAAAAGTGTATTGTTGAAATAAAGTACCATGATGTGCTTTTTTACAAATAAATGTTGAGAGTTGAGAATTTGTAATACTAAAAGGAAAAGGGGAGATGTGTCATGAAACTTAATTAAGCGTGTCTATGATTTATCACCTTTGATAGGTCACTGGTTTTGAAATTTACATTGAAAGTGTGAATTTTAATTATAATTTATATTAAATGTTTGTTTAATTTCATAACATGACAGATTCTGATCCAGTTACATTGAAATTGACATCACATTTCATATTTTAATAGCAATACAATGAATAAGGCTTAAAAAGAAAATTTTGACACATAGATGTCGCTTTTGAAACAGCGCACCCTTAAAATTACGGTCAAATTCGGTACTTCTTCAAATTCAATTTAACATGCTCAGAGCAATCATTGTATTCATTTTTATGTTTCCAAAATTGAATTATCTTATTAAAAGTCATCCAATTTAGAGGTGAAACGTCAAACTTTTGTAGCACAACATAAAATGATAATTTTATACTTCAATAAAATAACAATAATTTAATAATAACAAAATTTAAAGAGTGATACATAAAAAAAATATCAAATAAAAAATTTCTTTTCAATGCCATTTAGAGAAGTAGTTTTATATTTATAAATAACAAGTTTTTTTATGATTATTATTTGATTCCATTCAATACAACAACAACAAAAAGAAGACTTGATACATAGAAGCTTCTTATTATAAATAAAATTAAGATACTTCAATCTTCTTTGCTTTGATTGTAATAAAAATGTATAACAATGATCCACTTCTTTCTTTCTCTCTTGTTGTAACAACAACGTGACTTGAACTTGAATGGCTTGTATCACCTTCCAAATAAAGACATTTTTGATGCCATGAAAGGCGAAACATGTGCAATTATAGTTTTTTTTTACTATTTTCATTTAATTTTAAATGATTTTCCTTGTTTTTATTTAGGTTTGAATGGTACTTGAGTTAACTGTTAAAATTTAAGTGTGAAATAAAAATAGTAATAATCATATTTTATTAGAAATTATGAGTTTTTTTATGAAATCAATAATAAAATACGATCATAAAAATCATTTGAATATAAATTTTTAATAATAATCACAAATAATTAATTAATGCAATAAAAAAGTATCATAAAAATATTTTGTAATCAATCAATAATCAAGAAAAAAATAAGAAAAAAAACAAACTTGATTGACAAGCCATGAAGACAAATGAAAATTTAATGGTTAATCTCTATTTCTCTTCATTATTTTTATTATTATTAATTTCTTCAGCAATTCAAAGGTATATAAATTTAAAATTTATTGTAAAGTCAAAGCACAAGTCAAAAGAACGTTTTTGCTGTAAATGATAGATTTAGATGTATTTACACTTAAAACAAGCAAAAAAGAAGTTAAATACTCTGAAATGAGAAACATTATACCATAGAGAAAAGAGTTAATTAATTACAAATCCATTTGAAAATCATTAAGAAAGACAAGAAATGCCAACAAAAGCTTTTAAAACGAAATAATCATCATTTAAATTTCCATCTTCATTATAGAGATGTTCAAGGCATTTCACTTCTATTTTTTTTATACTTTATTGCTGTTCAAATAAATATTCAACACAAAAGATATATAGATGTTCATTTCATCTGACATTTAACGGTGATGGGCACTCTATATTGAACTTTATCACAAAATATCTAGAGAAATTAATTTCATGCATAAGATTAATCAACATTTCTCTGTTGAATATACATATTTAACTTAAAAAAAAAGTTCATCTTTTATCATCAAATATTGAAAAAGTCAATTTATTTACCATTTAAATTAGTGATTTTTAAGATAAAGTGAAAAATGATAAAAATAAAAACTGTTTAAAAGCAAATACCAATCAAGTGATTTATTTTACAATCGTAATGATGATTATTTTGAGTTTAAATGGAAAGAAACTCATCAATTTTTATTAATTTCAGTTGAATTTGAATTAATTGATGCTCAGTGTAATGTTCAAAGTAAATTACAGGATGCTAAGTGCTAATATTTGAAATGATAGTTACAAGGAAGAAAATTTAATGATAATTAAAAAAAACGTTTAAGGTAAGGGTTTGAATTGAATAAAAATATATTTTCACTTTTTCAGATACACAGCGAAGAAAGATGTGAATTAATCACAGCAAGAGGTCCCATTCGAACCTACGATGATTACTTGTTTTTTCAATCAATTTTAAATAAATTTTCTAATTAGTGTTTAAGCAGGAGACTCGAACTAAGCTTGCACAAGTGCAAAATGATGACTATATCAAGGGCAAGATCTCCCTTTATATTCGGGTATAAAATATCAGATACAATTCAGCTAGATACAATTCTGTCAAGTATGTATCAAATGATAGATCTAGGTGTTACTTTTAACTCAAATTCGACTTTAACGATGATGACTCACCGTTTAGCTAAAGCTAAATCGATGCTTGGATTTGTCTTAAGACAGTCGTCAGAATTTCGGAATCCGAAAATTCTTCTTTCATTATACTTCGCGTTTGTACGATGTGTGTCGGAGTATTGTAGTGTGATCTGGTTGCCTCATTACAAAATTGTCAACACACAAATGAAGAAAGTTGAAAAAAGATTCTTGCGTGCTGTACTTCGTGATCAATTAGACCTTAATTACAAGCAGATATGCCAGACATTCAACCTACAACCGCTCTCTCTTCGTCGTTCTATTGCAGGAGTTGTAGTTGTACATGACTTACTCTCTAGCAAATTAGACTGTCCTGATATTCTCTCCACATTAAATTTCAACTGCCCAGCACGAAACACGAAGAACAATCGCTTTTTTCTTGAGCCATCGCATAGAAGAATATACACTTTCAATGAACCTCTGATCAGAATCAAGAGAAGTTTTAATTTAGTGACTTAATTTTTTTTACTTTTTTTTAACTTTTCCAATCATGACTCGATCAAAAATATGAACGCATCATGCCTGATCAGGTTTTTTAGAAGGTGTGGACACTTTTCTAAGCTGTGCCACACGCTTGAACACGCTTGTACGACTGAGAACTGCTTCTTATCCGTGGGGTTGGCTCAAAAATCTAATATGATCTTTCTTTAAAAAAATGGCAATTTCCTGCCTTAAAGAGGTGGCATTAACATTGCAGTGTAAAAAATCAATACAAAATGAACACCTTTTATAATCTTAATCGTCACAAATCATCCCCACTCCTGAAAATCACAATAATACAATTTATCCACTTGACACTTCACTCTTTATTCATATCCGTGTTTTTTTTCCTTGATTTTTAACACTCATAAAAATGTGATAGGTAATAAAAGAATCAAATTATTACAAAAAAATTTAAAACGTTTTCTTTTATTCATATAAGCTCAACTTCAACGACAACAATTATGAGAGAATTAGTGATGGTCAATGTCAATTACTTCTCAATCACACTAAAAAAATACAAACGAAACACTAAAAATTACTTAATTTCGTTATTTTTTTGTTTAAAACAACAAATCGTGCAAATAATAAATATAACATACAAAAGATCATTTAATTTAACACTAATAACGATTTTAATGGAGATAAAATAAATGTTTGAGATAATAAGTTTGAGACCTGTAAATAATTGATGATCGATTAACTGAATGAATGAGCAATGTTATGATTTTTTTTTTTTATGGTTATGAGTCGAACAGAAAAGTTTTGTGATGAATTGAACAGTAATTAACCTATGGCTTTTTTTATGTATGTGATGAATAAATATTAAAACAAAAAATATTAAATTGAGCAGTTTAGTAAACAATTATCTGTTTTCAAATAAAAATTCAATAATAATAATTATTTTTTATTTGTTCTGTTTAATAAAATCAAGGATAATTAAATAAAAAAAGGATTTAATTTGAGATAATTTTAATGCAAAAAAAAAAATGTAATTTAAATCAAGTTTAATTTGATTTAATTAAATTTAAAATGAAAACACTGTTAATTACGTTTCTTTTCTGCTTACATTTTGCACTTTTATGCCTTCATTACAATTTTCTACAACACTTGAAACAGCGCAACACAACTAAATTTAATAATAATCCAATTCAGTTCTGTAGCATAGACAAGATTATTATTAAAATTAACGTTAATTTACATGCACATAATACACGTCTATGATAATTTAATTTGAAACTTGATTCAACAACAATATTATCTGTGCAATACAAGACTCGCATTCAAAAGAGTGTATCAGAGTAAATGGAAATATAACAAAAATTGAGTGTATGTTTTTCTTTGAGATTAAGTGAATTTTCGATGCTTATTTTATTTTAAACAGGTAGCTTATACTTTTATATTTTTGCATATTAATTTTTTTTTGTATCATATATTTGCGTTATTACACATTGTTTTAAGTGTAACACGATATATAATTTGATTGAGCAATCAACGGTAATTAGGGTGCAAGTTATGGGAAAAAAGATGAAAATTAAAGGTTTTATGTTGTTTGTTTTGATTACTGCTTTCTAGGATTATGATGATTTAATTTAATCCTATTAATTGTGTTTTTTTGGTTCATCAAATGGTGAATATGAAAAAAAAATAAAAAATATAAAAGTATTATAAAAAATCGGTACTGAACAATGATAAGAAAAAAATCTAAGAGGACCGCGAAGGATCAAAAAAATTCAACAAATTGAACTCCTGAATGGTCCATTGGAGCGAGGCCGGGCTTGTTTTATAAGGCGGAAAAACTCATGAATTATTGATGATTATTTATAACTCATTATTTTTGAGATTAGGCTCAAGGATCGGGCTCTAGGATTAGAATCCTTAGCCTGAAAACGGTAAAAAGCCCAAAATGTTCGATTTTTATCCGGAATCCGTCGGATTTTTTTTATAAAATTTCAAAATGGCGGTTTTTTTCAAATTGTCGATTATTTTCAAAATTAATTATATTCAATGAAACGAGTCCCATCGAAATGCACTTTTCTAAACCGCCCAGTGGTAAGAATTTTCCATTTTTAACATTATCATCAAATTCCAATTAAAAAAAAACATAAAAATTTCAAGTCCTCTTCATATCTCTTAATTAAGATCCATTTTAACTTTAATGTTATAATTAATTTTAGAAGTAAAACTTAATTTAATAAATGTATCACATAAATTGCAAATGTCCAAATACGGTCATCCAATTCATTTCATCAGCCCACATAAAAACACAAATATCAATGTTTTTAATCTACCTTCATATAAATAAATGAATGAAAATTTGCATCATCTTCATTTACTTTTATTATTTATTATTAGTACTTAAATGTCCATTTTTTCCTTTTCATTCATAAAATCTATTTTATATTAAATGAAATATAAAAAAACTTGTCTAAAACTAGATTTTATGAATGAAATAAATGTATTTTTAGTCACATTTAAGTTGAGCCATTTAAGCATAGTTATTTGTTTGGATTAGCAAAGATTAGTGTGCAAAAAACCTGAAATTTATTTGACTTTACACAATTTGATTATAACACATTTTTAGTGTATTCGAAACATTTTTTTATGCGTTAATAAAATGAAATTCAATGTAATTGACGAAATATTGGTTACATTTAAGAGAAAAATGACCAAAAATGTTTATATTGAATTTGAATTTCAATTTAAATTAATGTGATAAATTTTGCAAAGTAGGCTATTGGTGTCCTGTGCTACTACTAACTTGCAGAGAGTGATAAATTGTATATTTTAATTTTAGTTGTAGGTGTTTTTTAATATAAAAAATTTACTGTAATAAATAAAAATCACAGTCCAAAATCTAATGAGCTGAAGTAAGTGAAGTTTATCAACTTCAAAAATACAAGTTTTCGAAATGTGAACACAAAAACATAAAACAAGCGAAAAAATTCAAATCTGAAACTTGTACAATTTGTAATTATGACGGTATCTTGTTAAAAATTAATGAAAATTTTGCTATTGATCAGAACAAAAATTGTACAAGTTTCAGATTTGAATTTTTTCGCTTGTTTTATGTTTTTGTGTTCACATTTCGAAAACTTGTATTTTTGAAGTTGATAAACTTCACTTACTTCAGCTCATTAGATTTTGGACTGTGATTTTTATTTATTGTTTTTGAGTGTTGATTACGATTCCTAACACTCAAAATCAAGCAATACATAAAGCACATTCCTTTAAGAGATGAATGAGATTTGAATTAAAATTTTATGTTGTTAGAAAAAAATTTTTCCTGTTCGATTTAGCAATAGGGTGTCTGAGGCAAAGTTGTTCATATTCATGAGAAGAAAATTTTGGCATGAAAATTTTCCATTTTCCGGAAAATTTCGGAATTTTCCACCTGGTCACCCTATTTTTTTGTATGGACACCCTATATTTTTTTGATCCATAAACACTCCCACACCCGGAAAATTTCGGAATTTTCCACCTGGTCACCCTATTTTTTTGTATGGACACCCTATATTTTTTTGATCCATAAACACTCCCACATTGAATACGAACATAAGTCTAGAACATACTTTGGGTCTCAGATGAACCGTTCGGGCGCTACGCGGTCTGGAAGAAAAAGGAGCGACTGCAATATAAAACTTGTAAAAATGTAAAGAAAATTGTACATTCAATATAAAATGATACACGAAACTTTGTTGTGTTGTGTAGATTAGAGACAGGAAATTTCAATAAATGGTGTAATTTTTTATGGCAGACAAAATGGTGACACACCATGATTGCTAATAATGTTGTTGAATTATTGCAATGACTCTATTTCAATGAAATAATATGAATCTCATTTCTGTCACCATTCACTTCAGTTAAAATTAAAATTAATAAAGGATTTTAATTTGAAATTATCTTTTAATCTTCATACAGGAAGTTTATCCGGCAAATTTATTATTTAATTAGAATTTTTTTTTACCTTAAAAAACATAAATGAGTACTTATCATCACTCTTATCTTATGCCTTGTTATATTCATAAAAAATTTCTTCATTTTTTTCTTTCTATCTTTTTAAATTATACCACTAAGAACAAGACATCACTTAGTTTACAGTCAAAGATTTAAAAATCTCTTAAGGATCTAATTGGCATAATTATCATCTCAAAGGCTCGTGTAACAAGTTTTATGTCATTTCATGTCTTTCATCATATAATTGCAGACTTTATTTGCAAAAAATGACAAATTAACTAATTAAAACGATTAAATCTCTGACAGACTACATTTTAATTCTATGAATTATCATTATTATTAGTGTTATTTTGTGTCACATCGCGTCACAAGTATTAGGATTTGTACCAAGGCAGGACGTTATGACATCATTTTATGACATGAACATTAAAATTTGTATTTATGGTCACATTAAAAAGTTATTTATCATCAGCTTATGAGTGTGTGTGTGTGTGTGCAATTGTGTCTCTTAGTTCAAGTTAAAACTAGAATTAACATTGATCTTTATGATCTAACATTATATATTTTGAATAATTTATAAGTGAAGCAAATAAAATTAATTGATGTATCGGTGTATTGATTCAAATATTTGTGAAAGACAAAATTGTAGTGATACGGAAACCACAATTCAAACAATTCTTCCTTCCATAAATGCATTCCGTTGTCTTTCTCTGCATACAGTTGAATAAAATACATTTTCAAAGAAAATTTTCATTTAAATCAAAATTGGCCAAATCACGATACAGGAAAATTTCGTTCAATGAAATGAAATGAAATTAAGATGTTTGATCAAATATTTACAACCACAAATACATGACCAGGACACAAATAATGTGAATGTTCACAAAGCAATTAAATAATTTCAAGTAAAATGAAGAAATTTTCTCTAAATTTTTGAGTAAATAAGTTCTTTGTAGCATCTTATTTGAAATTGACCACAAGTATTTTGAGTATGAGGTAAAAAATTAAAAATAAAAATCAAGGAATATGAAAAAATTTTGTTTTACTTTAATTTTTGAGGCAAATG